>JABAKD010000030.1:9427830-9618012 GCA_012845835.1 Undaria pinnatifida
ACAACAACAACAGCAACAACAACAACAACAACAACAACAACAACAACACATTGAATATGGGTATTTTTATTATATGATATATATATATATACCTTTCCCCCCCCTCCCCCCCCCCACACACACCCTTCCCTCACCAGATATTGGACTTACAGACTTCACTTATAAACTGATGCATTACCTTCCACGAATTTCATAGTTTCCGTCCACAGACTGACTAACATCACCCTGTTGACCCGGATAGCTACACTGTAGTTGAAAGTGGAGTCGCCGAAACATCCCACAACCTCCCACAACTCATCACATGTCACCCACCATCATGACGGGATACTCAATGAGCAGACTACTTGTACATACAAACGCTTTCTTGCAAAATCCCCCCCCCCCTCCCCCCCCCCCCCCCCTTTTTCTTAAATCCTAGCCTCACTCCGTTTCGATTCAACCCACACCGTGTAGCAAAATAATTAATACACACATAGTCAAACTATGAAGAGAACCGGTATTATAAGTGTATTATGATACCGCTACAACCCATAGCTGTCAAGGCTGGTTACTGCATGTCTATCTTCAGGGATAAATATGCATTTAACCATACTTGACAAAAGCCGCGAGGGGGAACGTTGAAATTCCCAAACGTCCCTCGCAACTTCGTTTTTAGCCCCCCGAAGCAGTTTTCTCGGCGTACAAAAATACGTTTTGCAGATATATACAACAGCCCCCCCTCCCCCCCTTCCCCCCCCCCAACCACTGTACACCAATATATATTCGAAAACACGATTCTAATACAATACGATAATGAAGTCTAGAACATCAAACAAAAAATGCGTGTGGCAAAAACCACGTGGTTGCAAAACAAACAAAACAAAATAATGTGTATTCGAAAACACCACCCTGATACAATACGATAACGAAACCTAGAACATCAACCAAAACGTACACGTGTAGCAAAAACTACGCGGTTACAAAATAACATGTTTTCGAAAGCACTACTCCGAAACAACACGATAACAAAGTCTAGAACATAAACCAAAACCTATACGTGTAGCATCAAAAACGCGGAAAGCGCCACTTTCAAACAATACGATAACCAAGTCTAGAATATCAACCAAAACATACGTGAAACCAAAACCACGCGGACACACGACACACTAAAACCATATATACGTCCGCATACGAACACCAGTCAAAAGATGGAACCCATATGCCCTGGGTTCCAAATTGAGGTCCCTACGAGTCAGAAACATCACATAGTCCACATAAAGTCTTTACACAAACCTAAAAATGCGTCACAACTGCTCGTTGCCAAATGACAGGTTCATCAAGAACGCAAGAACAAACAGAACGAGAGACAGGGTAATCGAAGCAGCGCAAATCATTATAGCATTCGCCCACCACATCACCTCCTTTGAAATTGGTTTTGGGCATCAGCAAACTGGGTCCAACGCATGCCCGTAGTGTCTTAGGTGGAGTGAGGAGCGGTAGTAAAAATCAAGTGCGCTGCTCGGTAACCTGTTCCTGACCGTCGGTATACTGAACAATCTTCGGGCGCGTCTCCTCTGTGTCAGGTGTGTGAGGAGTTTCTTTGTCGTTTTTCAAGCAAGCGGTTGCGTTGGCATATACTACCTGACTTGATGTAAAGGAAAGGAACACCAGTCAGCGATCATCTACTACACGTTAGGGCATGTTTTCATGAACACCACTAACAAGAGCACCAGACATGGACGCGACATCTACAGGACCACAACATCTTCGACTCGACAGTGGGGAGAAAACAGGACGTATAAGCGTACACTATAGTCTTAATGATGTGAAAAGTAAGTACAGGCAGGGATGTTAACACTGCGGTAAACCACACGACCAACCTAGTACGCAGGGTATTTCGTGCCTCCATCCGCTTACATGATTGCCTGACAACCTCTACCATACCAAACGCAGTAGCATATGCCGAACGAAGTAAAGTCACCCTCGCGTTCAATAGTGGTGACATCGCATTTCCACGTGAGACAACCTTTACGAAACGCAGTAGCATATGCCTGACAAAGTAAAGTCACCCTCGCGTTCAATAGTGACATCGCATATATATGACGTTGCATGCCCACTTAGACTGCTGTATTTGTAAGATGTATCTCTGTCTTAGAATTGGCGACCTCAGAGCCCCACAGCGGCACGGTAAAAATCATGGACGTGAAATCGTACATTTGAGACAATATTTCCCCCCCCCCCCCCCCCCCCCCCCCCCCCGCCCCCCTCCAAACCCGCTCGCTTTTGATCAAAACCAGGCCCCCCCTTTTGCCTTCACAGCTGTCAGATTTTGTCCCCCTCAGAAACGGGTTTTATAGTTTCCGCGCACAGACTGACTAAAATCATCCTGTTGACCCTGATAGCTACACTGTAGCTGTAAGGGGAGTCGCCGACCTATATCCTTAATGAGGACACACAACTCGTAATGCGCGCGATCGGAGTATCACACACAGCTTGCAAAGATGAGTTTCGACGAAATCTTCGATCTCACAGCTGGAGTGTATTTTAATTTTTATAATAATAAGTTGAAAAAGAAGCACAGGCAGACCTGATAAAATTGCGATAAACCACACTGCCGACCCATCCCATACCCTCCTGAGACGATCTCTACGAAACACAATACCATATACCTAACGAAGTAAAGTCACCCTCGCGATCAATAGTGACGACATCGCATATATATGACATCACATACCCACCTCGCCTGATGTATTTGTAGGATGTATCTCTGACTTGAAATTGACGACCGCAGAGCCCCACATCGGCAAGGTAAAATCATAGGCGTGAAATCGTACATTTATTTGAGACAAAAATAATTTGGAAAAGGAAGCACAGGCAGATGTGTTAAAATTGCGGTAAACAACCTTACCAACCCATTACGTAGGGTATTTCGTACATACCGTCTGCATGATCGCCTCCCAACCTGTGCCAAACGAAGTATGACTAACGAGGTAACGTTATTGAGCGCGTGTATACCAAGTATGACTAACGAGGTAACGTAATTGAGCGCATGTATACCAAGCGTTCCTTAGAAACTGACGATTCGCATCCCTCCCTCTAATGCTTAATGGCGGAGACAGTACATGGCCACATACATCACCTCGCATGCTGTATTTGGCAATACATATCTCTTTCGTACAGTTAGCGATGTCAGAAAATAATGGTAACTGTATGATGATGGTGAGAAACAGTGCATGACCACATCACCTCGCCTGTTGTATTTGACAACACGTATCTCTTTCTTACAGTTAGCGATGTCAGAAAATAATGGTAACTACAAATATTCTAAAAAATATTCTAGCTTTCGATCCATGTATCATACAACAACAACTTATGAAGATTTAACACGTTATTTACTACACTTAAACACTGGGTTGCAAGCTGCATCGAACATCAAACCTTCTAGAATAGTAAACATTACAAGCCAGATGATATAAAGGGATGTCTTATTGCTTCAATCGTCAGGTTTGTCCCCTTTGAGGATTTATAGTTTCCGCGCACATATTGAAATGTCCCGCCCCCCGCCCCCCGTCCCCCGATCCCCTCCCCCTTCCGCCTAGTTTGTCCAAACGCCCCACTCACAATCGAAATCGGCCAGAGTAATAAACACCTATACGCAGTTGATATCACGTCATTATCTTTCTGACCATCCATGACGTAGTTTTCAATTATTCCCCCCCCCCCCCCCCCCCCCTTCAACGCCCCCTCTTTTCCAACCACCCGCACGATCGCCTAGACCTAGCACCACGCGTATAACAAGCCCCTACATATCTTTGATCTCACAGCCGAAGTGTATTTAAATATTATTTGTGACCTAAACCTGCTAAAAAACCCTTCCCCCCCCCCCCCCCCCCTCCCCTCTCGCTCTCCCTTACTCAAACGCCCCGCCAAATATCGAAATCCGCCAGATTAATAAACACTTCACGCACAGGATATCACCTCATTATCTTTCGAGAGCCATCCATGCCGCTGCTTCCCCCCCCCCCCCGCCGCGAACGCCCCCTTCTTCCCCATCACCCACACCGTCGCCTAGACCTAGCATCACACGTATAACAAACCCCTAACCTAAAACCCTTCCTTCCTCCCCCCCCCCCCCGCCGCCCCCTTCCCCGCCCCCTCCGCCCCCACCCCCCACTTTCCCCCCCCGCAACCCATCCCAACCCCACCCCCTCGAACACTCCACCCTCTCTCTACTCACTGATTGTACGACTTACCCCAGGATATACATGATAAACTGATGCATTATTTCCAAAACCGTCACATTTATCCCCTCAAAATAATGTATAGTTTCCACGCACATATTGAGCTGCCCCCCCCGCCCCCCCCCCGCCCCCCTCCGATAATAAACTGGTGCCAAAACCGTCAGATTTATCCCCTTGAAAGGATTATAACGTACATGCACAAATTCCCCCCCCCTTCCCCCCCCCCCCCCCCCCTCCAAACCCGCTCGCCTTTGATCAAAACCAGGCCCCCACGTCCTTCAAAACTCCGCCCCCCCCCCCTCACCGGTTATTCGACTTACAAGATTCACTCGATAAAAGGATACATTTCCCTCCACAGCTAGCTGTCAGATTTTGTCCCCCTCAGAAACGGGTTTTATAGTTTCAGCGCACAGACTGACTTAAATCACCCTGTTGACCCTGATAGCTACACTGTAGTTGTAGGGGGAGTCGCCGACCTATATCCTTAATGAGGACACACGAATCGTAATGCGCGCGATCGGAGTATCACACACAGCTTGCAAAGATGAGTTTCGACGGAATCTTCGATTTCACAGCTGGAGTGTATTTTCATTTTTTATAATATATACGACTTACCCCAGGACATACATGATAAACTGATGCATTCTTTCCAAAACCGCCACATTTATCCCCTTATTAAAAGAATGTGTAGTTTCCACGCACAGATTGAGCTGCCCCACCCGCCCCCCCCTCGCCCCCCCCCCCCCCCCCCCCCCCCGCATGATACACTGGTGTTTTTTTTTCTTCTTTTTTTTCTTCCTAAAACCATCAGATTTATCCCCTTAAAGGATTTAAAGCTTCCACGCACAAATTGCCCGCCCGTCCGCCCCCGCCCCCCGCCCCCCCCCCCTTCAACCCCGCCCTTTTTTATCAAAACCAGGCCCCCGCGTCCTTCAAAACTCCGCCCTCCCCTCACCGGTTATGCGATTTACAGAATTCACTTGATAAACGGATGCATTTCCTTCTACAGCCGTCAGATTTTGTCCCCTTCAGAAACGGGTTTTATAGTTTCCGCGCACAGAATGACTAACATCACCCTGTTGACCCTGATAGCTACACTGTAGTTGTAAGGGGAGTCGCCGACCTATATCCTTAATGAGGACACACAACCCGTAATACGCGCGATCGGAGTATCACACACGGCTTGCAAAGATGAGTTTCGACAAAATCTTCGATCTCACAGCTGGAGTGTATTTTCATTCTTTATAATATGATGTGACGCGTCATATCATATATACGTCGTATATACACATAAATGCATGCCTGGTACGTATTATACTGTATTAATAGAGTGCTCCTCCGATGCCTCGGATGGCGGAACGGAAGCGCGACGACCACACCCTATCGTACGCCGACGCGCTTGCCAAGACAGCTTCCGAGAGCATAGAGGCGATAGTGCGATGTTATTTGCGGGATTCGTAGCACGTATGGGGGAGGAGCGTCTGCCACAGAGGGTGACGTTTGGGGAACTTGTTGGGGGTAAGGGCTAGTCAGGGGGGCAAGAGAAGGACTGGTTGGTGCACCTAAAGGAGGATATGTCGGCCTTTGGAATGAAGGGTGGCGAAAAAGGCAGCACAGAAGGCTGGCAGATGGTTCGACGAGTAGAGGACGGAGCAGAGTCATTCATGCGGAAATGGCATGACGCGGAGAGATGCAGAGCTGCAGAGCGACACGCAAAGGCCGCTGCAGCGCCATTCACCGTCGGTATCTCTAAACGGCCGGGGGGAGGAGGGCGGGGGGGGGGGGCAGGGGGGAGGGGAGGAGGGGAGAAGAGGGGAGGGGGCGGGGGGGGAGGAGGGAAGGGAGGCGTCCTGCCCAAGAGACTGAATTCTGGGTCTGGCCATTATCGTCTTGAAGTTTGTGGGCCTTCCAATGGCCGTCACAAGTTAGCGTAAGGCCACCATGACTTCTTCCCCTTGTTGCGTTCTCCCCCTGGTAGTGCCATTGATTCATTTTGGATACCCTCTATGAGCCCAACGCCGTCTTTTTAGCCAGTTCCTAGGGTCTGCTAGTATGGTGTTTTTTCCTTTCCTTTCCTTGCTTCCTCTTCTTGTCTTTTCTTTTTTTGTCCTTTCTTCCTTTGTCTTTTCTTTTTTTGTCTTTTCTTTTTTGTCTTTTCTTTTTTTCTTTTTTCTTTTTTTGTCTTTTATTTTTGTCTATCTTTTCTTTTCTTTTCTTTCCTTTACTTTTGTTAGTTTTTTCCAATTGATTTGAGTCTGACGTGCGTATGCGTATTGATTGGTACTACTTGTGAAATACACGTGATAGTCTTTCCTGGGTGGCAACGTGGCGAGCGGTGTAGTCGTTTTTTTCAGGCGCGAGTAGTGAGACGTATGTACCAGTATGGACCTGGCACATCGTTGGCTGACTCCCGATTTCAATTTTTTATATTTTGCTGGCGGAGGCGGGAATTGCGTCAGCTACGATATGTGCGTGAATAAACCACTCTTGGTTTGTTTGTGTTTTTTCCCTCGGGGCATTCCTTAGCTTTAGAGGGACTGGAGCCTGTCCTGTGACTACGGACTTGATTATGCGAGTGAATGTGAGAACAACGACAACAACAACAACAGCAACAATGATGATGTAGTAGGACGGACTGGAAGTACCTTATTTTAGCTTTTTTGTTCCGGATTTACTATAAAAAATAAAAATACCCTCCAGCTGTGAGATCAAATCTCAGATTTCGTCGAAACTCATCTTATGCTTGCAAGCTGTGTGTGGTATGTATTCCGATCGCCGCGCGTATTACTGGGTGTGTACCCTCATTAAGGATATAGGTCGGCGACTCCCCTTAGAACAACAGTGTACAGTGTATCAGGGTCAAGAGAGTGATGTCAATCAATCTGTGCGCGGAAACTATAAAAAAAACGTTTTTGAGGGGGACAAAATCTGACGGCTGTGGAATGTAGCGGTTTATTTTTATGTATATCCTAGGTAGTCGTATGACCGGTGAGGGGAGGGGGGGGGGGGGGGGCATAGAGGGGACAAGTCGCATAAATGAATAGGACTTACTGCACGCGTAATGCTAGTAGGTGATAGTGGGGCGGCGGGGAAAGGGGGTGGGGATTAATTGAGACTTGAGGACCATATACTAAATGAACTGGAGCTAGTGCATGGGTGGCTCGAAAGGTAAAATGATTATATCCCCTGACGGGAAGTGTTTGTTACTCTGGCGGATTTTGATTTTTTGATGAGGCGGAGGGTATGTCGCAGAAAGAAACTGAAAACCGGCCAAACGCCGCGCAGGCTGCACTAAACGAAACATTCCTAAACAAAACAAACAGCCAAAAATACAAAGATCAACACCAGACAGCACAGTATGCGAAGCGGCATTTTTAGTTTTTCACGCGTGCCATCGTAGGTAAGGTGTGGTTGGGTAGGAACAATGGCCAACGATCCAGAAAGTGGAGTAAGCTTGTACCTAGATACATCTGGTACGGTATACGTCTGATGTATACACGTGCTAAAGGCCGCGCACTCTAACCCTCCCCCCTCCCAACACCCGCACCGACAACCTTGCCCCCGCCCCCCTCCCCATTCCTCCCACAACATCTCCGAGACGAACGGCACAGAGGTAACGAACTCCTTAGTACTCCCCCCTCCTCTGCGGTGGTTCTAGCACTACGGCAATGCATGGTATGAGTACCCTCCCCCCCCCCCCTCCTCCCTAACCCCCTGCTAACAACCCCACTACCCCTCCCCCGACACTGCTCCCTCCCCGATCCCTTCCACCCTGTCTCTAAGAGCTACATCAACACCGCCATTACTACTAACTGCTGTAGTGATGCCACTATCTCCTGAACAGTACATGGTAAGTAAAGCCAAAATATCCGATAAAACGCAGCATACTAGAGAACAACGAACGCATTTCTGCCAAGGGTACAAGTAATAATTTCCATTATTTTCTCCCCTAATGAGGGAGGATGCAAGGTAACGCCTCGCGACCAACACATAACGCACGCTCCTCGATCGCCTCACATCAGGGCAAGCGCACGCCACCACTTCAAATAAAACTCCCACCACGAACAAAGAGGGACCTCAAAACGAGGAACGACAGGGGCAGATACTTCGCAGCATTTACCCGTACTACTGAATGAAGTAAATCGACAAAAAACAAGAGTTTGCGTACGACAACCGGGAGGAAGCCCGTCATCTCCAGCAAGCGCGTGTACTGGGCACATGATGAACCCGTCTAATTTTCGCCAATTTTGACGCATTCATTTTACCGTACGTACAATATCTACATCGTCTTGTGTTTACACCCGTTCCTTGGACCACGGAGGGTCACTGCTCGTCATAAGATCTCATAACTAGTATAGTATACTGTACTGTACAACATGAACACGCAGCCTGTTTACAGTTAAACACTAGAAATGTAAGCGCAAGTGTCGTTTTTTTGAAAACTGCGCCGTGAATCCCGTAGCAAGGAACGGCGGGTGGAATCACAAGCCTAGTCCACGTGGCCCTGCCCCTCCGCCGCTCTCGGTGACCCGGCGGGGCTGACCAACACCTTGATGTTGCCGAGGGAAGCTTCGTCTACCTCTTGTATGTTATCGTCCATTTCGTCGGGGACTTGGTCGATTATCTTCAGTTCGTCGTTTACGGGCGGGGGATCGGAGGGTCGGCGAGGGGGGGTCATGTGTGCGTTGAGGTTCTTGATTTGATGTTCACCCCGTGGGCGCAAGGGAGACCGTGCGGCTATTTAGAAGGCATAAGAGGCTACGAAAAACGTACGTATTGGATAGAAAAGTCGTTGCTGGACAGAGTCACTCAGAACATTCGCCCACCCAGAACAGAAAGCTTGAGAACGTAGCTAACAGATAATGTCACCATATTTTATTTTTAGGGGGGTGCTGTCATACACACAATAATGATACAAGTGTGGTACTGAGTCGTCCACACAATTCCCGGTTGACGTCCGGGCAGTTCCTAATTTTGCATATCAAATACTGTATAAGGGTGTGTGATACTAGTGTGAATTCATTGAAGGCAGAGGCGTTCATGGGACGGACCTTGGAAGATAAAAACTCCGTCCTTTCCAGCTGAATCGTTACATCCTCCGGGACGTCCGGCACCATCGCACGCAGCGCCGCCATGAACAAAAAGGCAGTCCACTGGAACAGGATGAAGAGCCACAGCCTCGTGGACACGCTATACTCGCCCACGAGATCCTCGTAAATCAGGCAGATCTTCCGGGCATTAGCAAAGGCACGTTACGGCAGGGGGGGGGGGTATACTAATTCCATGCATAGCCATAGTCGTTGAGGGTTGGAGGGAGGGGGGAGGTACAAAATAGGCGTTTGCAAAAGGTAGGAAAAGGGAGTGCGGGGGGAGGGAAATGTTCAGAGCATCCGAAAAACAAAGGCAATTGCCCAGGCATGGCAGTTGAGGGGGTCGTCCCCCGACAGGGTGGTGGGAATGTCTCCCCCTATGTACACGAACATAGCGCCGGAGTCGCGCGACGACAGTGAACAACAGGCTCACGAGAACGTAGTTTATTGGTTGCACAGAGCACACCCACCAAGACCAATAACAAAAGCAAACTGCTGTTATGGAGGACGGAATAAACGGCATGATATCATTGTTTTTGTACATGGATGGCCTCCGACCCAGGTTGGGGCAGAGCAATGTATGGTGTGATCCCTGCTCCTGTTTTTCCCAGCGCTTATCAAGCGTTCGTCCGTTGATGCAGCCCAATAAACGTATCCATCGGTCTACTCACCAGCGCTGAGTTAGTGACCACTGCAATGCATGTGATTGCCGTGAACACCGTCTGCCAGCTGCCGATGTCCTCAGCACCGCGGGGAACGGGCCGCCGCATCTGAGTCAGTAGCTTATAGGCGTCCGAGAGAGACTCCACATAGTTGCTGGCCAAGGCCAAGAACGGAGCCAAGGGGAAAGCGACCACAAACAGAGTGATGTAGCCGAACTGCACGGCGAGCTCGGCGTAGTCCATGAGTGTGCCCATGATCGCTGAATGGGAGCGAGCAAGCGAGAGAGCGAAAAAGGGGGGGGAGGGGGTCGTCAGAGTTGCGGCCTTACTATGTTGTTGTGTTTGTTGTATGGCATGGTTACAACGAAGCTTGATGAGTGCCATACCCGTTGTCGGCTAACAACGCATGGCAGAGCAGGTATCACCACCCACCACCCCAACTGTGCGGGTCAAGCCCAGTGTAGGCTTCTTCTCGCGTGCCGGGCATGAACAATGCCCGCTTGGCCGCACTGCCTGTCAACGATTAGCCGCAGCTGTGCGAAGCGCTCAAGGGTGAAGCGGTAACATCGAAAAAAACGCGGGCAGTGTCCATGTTTTGGTATGGCTATATTGCAGTAAGCGTAACTCACGGTCGTACTGCTCGAGGTAGAGGCCCTTCTCGGCTTGCGTGCGCCGGACCTTGCCACAATCGCCTTCGATTTTGCTGCGCTCCTCGGCTCTCACGCGCATGCGGTAGTGTGCGTAAGGGATAAGTATTTCTGTGAGGTTGCCCACCTGCGGCGGAGTAGTAAGGGAAGAAGTGTTCGCCGGCGTAAGTGCAGACAGGTCAGTTGGAGTGGGGACAGCCGCGTGCGGATCACGGAGCATAAACCGGCGGAGAAGACCAGAAGGAGAATCTCGGCGCTTGGCCTTTGAAAAGATAGATGGGATTATCACTCAGAGTGGCTGAGAATAGAATCTTTGGGAGAATGATCAGGGCTCGTTGTTTGCGGACTGCGATGAATCTCTCTGATACGGACTGGCAAGGTCGGGATTGTCCGTTGTCGCTTGTCGGCTGCTGCAGCTGTGCGATAGCATAACCTTCCGAGGTACGCTACAAGCATACGCCGTTCTCTATTCAAACGGTGTTGCAGGGCGCTAGATCAATCTTTGAAAAGAGAACATCTAATGCAATAGGCTTTGTGTGCACGTTATACAACATCAGCAGCGGACTACCGGAAGACGGGATTGCTCGTACGAAAAGGTGTACCAGGTATCGTTTAGGGCGGGAAGACTCACCCTCCACCCACATCGATATCGCACCGTATTTTTGTGTCAAGATACAAGATAGCAGTAAGAGAAACGCCAAATGGTGGGGAGGCGACGGGGGGTTGCGGTTTCACACGATGTACTCAAGGCGAGTCGGTGGTCAATTAATCTATGTCGCAGCACAATACGCATCCATCCTTTCCTGACGCAAGCAACAAAAACGAACGCGTGCATGTATTTACCAGTCACAACGCCGAACGATTTCACGTCTTCACCTAAACGCCACTGCTTTCGGATGATTCCTCCACCCACGTCGCGTGGCGATTTACATTGGCAACCAGGCGGGACACTAATACTGTAGTACAACGATAATATTCAACACAAGGTCGTTGGTGCCCGTGTGTGCACGTGGTGGCGTGCGTGTATCATGATCACCCACCAGAAGCTGTACAATGAAGACGATGGTGAGGTTGGTGGCGAGGAGGCTCATGCAGCTCTTCTCGCATGCTACGCCCACCACCGGCTCGCCGACGAAGGCCAGGTAGATGAAGCCGCCGTAAGAGTTGCAGAAAGTGAAGCAGAACAGCTTGATCACGAGCGAATCCTCATACTCCGTGGAAGTGCGGTGGTTTTCGAAGTCTTGGAGTGATCCGGACAAGAAATCGGTCGAAGCGATCGACGGCACGGGACAGAAGAACCAGTCGGAAATAAGGCAGGGGTGTTCTCGCTCAAGCTCAAACTGTGAAAGTGTTCCAGCTACAGCAGCTTGGTGAACAAGTGGGTCATCACCGGCCGAAAAGTGAACAGCAAAACCACCGTCTAGGGCTTGCCGCTCGCAAGCAATGCGAGGACGGCTGTCGGGTGTGGGCCCGTGCTACGATTGAGGTAAGCACTCTTCGGAAACATCATCACGGAATCATGGGGCTCCTTCACCCCAAATCTTGGGAATGTCGTTCTTGTTTTGCAGCATGAATTTTCTCACGTCTAGGCCATCGGTTTGGTAATCACAAAGGCACTTTCAGTCTACTGAAAAGTGATTTTTTGTGTATTTTTGATGCGAAGCTCCCCACTGAGGAGCCCCAGAAACTAAATGGTGCACCCTGCCGTGTCTTGTGTCTGCAAGAGATTGCTAGAGACTTTAATGTTTTGTTGTTTTTTTCTCACACACGTCTGCTTTCCAGCTTCTGGACAAGCCGTGATCACAGGTGTCGCCCCTTCTCCCCCCCGGTTCTTGTCTTCATTTCGTATCGCGCATAGGGTTCAGCAATCCCACTGCTCGTCGATTTTTCATCGAGTGTTGCTTGTTGATGTATCGGGCATTGGGGGGACACCAACGATTGTAGACACATTCGCAACACTAACGGTGCCGTGTCGGCCCAATTACAATCGTAGCGGCGCCATGTCTGCCTTTGGAAAGGGCGGGACAGTGGCACCACGTGAGGTCTGTGCGCTGCATATGTTAACCCCGTTGGTTTGACACCACGTACCATTGAGTGATACGGCGATCTTCTTGTAGAGGGCGTTGAGGATTTGAATCTGCACGGAGTTAATGATAGATGTGATGATGCCGCCCCACGTCCTGCCCCAACTCCCTGACGTGCCGTACACAAGATACCACCTTGACATCGAGACGCCACACGCACGACAGCAGACAGAGAGGGGGAGATTTCGCGCCCGCAGTTGTCCTACTGGTCAACGTTTCGAAACGAGTCATGCGATTGGTCGACAAACACGGGTTATCAAGAGACGCCATCCATGGGTGAGTGGTCAATTTTACACATGGGCGAAACAACGCCACTTTAATCAGGCACGCAAGCCTGCCCCCCCCCCGAAGTTGTTGATGTTGCGTTGATGCCTTAATCACTTCCCCGACGGTGGAAGCGTTGCCAAATTCTTCAAGTTGACGAACATACCCCAAACGCGATGCGCAGCTTTTTGAGCGAAAATTCTTTCCTGGATGGTCCAAACACAACACGTTCTGACACAATTTGCGATCGCACGGGGAAAAAGAAGCCTCGAGAAACCCCTTAAGATGCGCGGCCGGAAGAAAGCCCGAATATTTTTTCGCCGGGCGACTCTTGCGTCAAACACTCGTACGTCGTTCGAAATCGGACAGTGATGAAAAATCTAAGGTCCGGCGATTGCAAGGCGTGCCAAGATCCCCACAGCATCATCGTCACCGTGCGCCTATCACGAGAGCATTTCAGCCATACGCTTTGCAAGCAAGGCGCTCATACCTGAACGCGTACACTGCCGCGATACAGCTGACGACGATCAGAATCATGGACACGATCACAGCCGTAGCCTGTCTGGCCTTTGACGTTTTTTTGCTGGTGGGGTAGTACCTGTGATGAAATTCCAAACCGCACACGGAACAAAGCCGTTAGCCGTGTAGAATGGCTAGACACGCGCAGGTTATTCCGGTGTTACTTATCCGTGGCAAGACAGGATGGTAACTTTTATCGGAAGTAGGCCCTTTTGCATGTTGCGGCAAACCACGAGGAATGAACGTAATGCCGCCCGTACCTTGAGCGCGAAAATCAAACGTATATCGGGTAAAGACAATCCGAGGGGGAACTCCGCGTGCAAAGCACAGCTCCTGCGATGTAGAACGCCCACGGGGGACCTTGGTGTTAAGAGAGGTTTGCGGGCTGAATTCACCAACAACAGCGAGGAGGCGAGCCTACAGCATACCAAAGGGGCATGAATCGTACCCGCCAAATTACAAACTCACAAAATGGTTTTCCCGTTGATTGGGGACGCAATGAACTCTCCTTTGTATTCCGGGCGGGTTTGTTCACCTGTGTGCACAAGAGGTGAGAGCGGGTAGGTTCGAGTGTGGTTGGTGCAAAGATGGACCGTAAGACTGGTCCGGGTTGAGCGAGCTTCGGGACGGTACATGACTGCGGCGCAAGTTTCACATGAGGGAATGAAAACACAGCATGAGAGCGAGCTGGATGTATCACATAATTCCAACCAGAAAAAATTGTTTTTGGGTACGTATAAGCGGAATTCGGGTGCTACACGCCCGTCAAAGTGATGACGACGGGCGTAGCAAGTGTTTGGGCCTACTAATAGTTGCCTCTATTGCGCACATGGCGGGCAGCGGACTGAGCGAGAGCTCCCAACACGGGGCTGGCGAATTCGCACCCGTTTCGAAGCCCGACATGCCCCATTCGAGAGCGACGCGCTTCTCTTTCCGCTTCCAGAACTCCAGCATAACTGAGTTTCACCGGTGAAACACGCGTGGGGTCACACGAGGGGAGGCGACGTAGAGCAAGGGGGAAGACAAAAAACGATGTTTTTCACGTGAGTGTTGTTTCAACCTACCGAACGTCGGGTATGTGTAGCATTTTGTTGAGAGTAAAGGCATCCTCGGTTGGCCGCGACCCGGAGGCTCTGCGTTCAAACAAGGGTTCGCGGTGAGCCTCACCTTTCTAACCAAAGAGACAAATTGCGTTGTTACACTGCCACTCTGGACTCACAGATAGCCCAGAATACGACGATAGGTGCGAAGACCAGGGTGATAGCGTGCTCCTCGTTCCCCGAGATGTACACCGTCATCGCAGTAACAAAACCCGCCACCGCCAGCGGAATCAGCCTTCACGGAGAACGTGTTGCGGCACGCACACAGAGCGGCAGTCGATCAGTCATGGAATGAAGAGGAGAGCGTGCTTAGCCGTTAGGTCAACTGCTCCATGACAAGCAAAATCACGCTGGGTGCATGTTGATTGATCCCCGAAGCGTGGACAAGCTTGCCTCGTATTGACAGTGCCGAGGCGCGGAGTTACCGGCAGGTACCCAAGTAGATGATGTATATATCAAGCTCCCTCTCGAGTATACGAACCAACCGGTGCCATGCGTGCCGTGCCCCACATTTTTGCCAGGAAAATCGGGGATCCCAAATATCGCTACAATGTCGCACGCGCTCTTCGCTGATCTTACCACGTGGTCAAATGGCCCAAGAAGTGGAAGTAAAGACCTATCTTCTCGCCGAAGTCTGGGAGGTAGGGCAGTTTTACCGTGTCACGAGAGCACGCAACGAGGAGGAACAGCGGGCGACGACACGGTTAGGAACATACGCATTGCTCCAGCTAACATGGGTGTCACGAAGGGACGGACTGTATCAGCGGATTGATCACCGTCTTCGGCAATTCATTTCATCCTTGATATTAGTTGCGAACAATTTATGGCATGCACTGATGCGTTGGCTGTCTCAGCTAACCGCACGGTTCCGTTGCCGTGGAACAAGCTACGCCAGCCGCCGGAGTTGCAGTGCACCTAGCTGCCAAGGCCTTCTGAGTAGCGGCTGTTCACTCCTGACTGCACCCGTCGTTATGGCTTGCAGTCGAACACAACTCGGGATCAACAGTCGTCTGCCTGCGACGCCCCGCATTCGTGTGCTACTGCAACGCACGACCTTGTCCGAATATGGCCACGCACGTGCGAAATTTGCCAGCGCTAAGCAACACTTTCAGGAGCACAGCACAGGAGGAAAATTGTTCAAAAAGACAAAGCACGTATTTATCTACATGTAAGCACTAGTATGTCCTGTCGTTACGGCGGGAGACCCCAGCATCCGCGGCTTTCTGCCTGTACCTCGTCTTCCACAAGTATACTTACAATTTTTTATTTCGTCATACGGCGCATCCCATGGCCACTGCTTGAGCACGACCCATTTGTTCCGCAATCGTTTCTTGTTCTGCTTGACTGCAAAAATTGGGTGCGCGTTGGGCAAACGCAACGGTCGGGTGGTTATAGTATCGTCAGGGCCAGGGTTGGCGAGCACAAAAACAAGTGTCATTCTAATTTTCTTGTCCACTCCATCGAAAGGGACTCGAACCGCGTCAGCACTTTGCTATGTATGGTATCTTGCAAAGCGCATCGCGTGGGTGCAGAAAACCTAAACTACTATAGTGGACAACGGATATGTAACGCTTTCTTACCAACAAACGCACACCCTATCGTTTGGCGAGGCTAGTGACAACTTACGGTGTTTGGGGAACAGGGCAAGGATTTTCCCTTCGAGCTGCAGTCGGTCGACCTTCAATCCCGCCCCACCAAGGCACATCGGGGTCTTCAAAATGTCGACGACGATGCTCAGCCGAACGGAAGAGCGAAAGGGGTGCCAAACACCATCGCTCTTGAAGTACAGATTCTGGTTGGTCGATGCCGGTCCGGGCGGGGGAAGCGATGCTCACGATCAGTTCGCCATGCGAACGAAAAGTTAGGATCGGGAACAGGCAGAAATGTATTGAGATCTTGCCGCTACACGTAGAAAAGGAGCGGCTGTTTAAGTTTCTGTGAGAGATCCGAAGATGCGAGCAATGGACGCGCTCGCAACTCATCAAGAAAAACACATGGTATGCATGTATGCATGTATGCATGTACAAGGCAGTTTTCTCCGCGGGCGGCATTCGCCGCTCCCTAGGCTCGCTCAGGAATGAAACGCACAACAAATTATGTGAAAACAGAGAAGAGATTCACGATTGATAGCTGGTGCAAACTGGCGACGTTGATATTGCCAAGAATTCCGCCGCCATGCTCCAGGAGAACAGTCTGGATGTCACTTGCATGGGTATACCGTATGTGCCTGGTAGCTTGCTCTAAGTACTCGCGATGTATATGCCTGTCTCGAATTATGTTCGAATACAGCGCTTTTCTTAGTTGTCTTTCTAGGATGACGAATCGGCACGGACACTGGGTCCTGTCTCGAATGAGGTTCGAATACAGCGCTTTTCTTAGTTGTCTTTCTAGGATGACGAATCGGCACGGACACTGGGTGTGCTGGATGTCGACGGGTGGAAAAAACACTTTAATCAAAAACACACACGTCAGTCGCACCTTATGTTTCATACTAAAAACAGCATCTTGCGTCTAGATGGCGGTCCGTCACAAGGCGAAACGTCAGCGGTACTTGGAAAATATAAAAAAATAGTTGGTGTGACATTATTGTTGCTACACATTCAAAGCAAGCAATAAAGAGGGGAATATCACATAATAAGTCGGAGTATCACACACAGCGTGCAAAGATGAGTTTCGACAAAATCTTCAATCTCACAGCTGGAGTGTATTTTTATTTTAATAAGTACTCGTACGCGGTGAAAAAGACAATTCAAACCGAAATCAACCCCAAATGAATAACAGAGGAAAGCAAACGAAATACCTGGTAACCGGGATCAGCATACAGGGTACAAAATAACACAGCAACAGCCAAGCCAGATAAGAAAATAGGAGCGACAGCAGTAGAACACTAAACAAAAAATCAGGGCATGTCATGGGCCGACGCTGGTGGGCCGGCCCAGGGTTGGGGCGGGCGGCTCGGCCCAACATTTTTTCATGTAGTGGGCTGCGGCCCGGCCCATCAAATTTCACAGGATGAGCCGCAGCCCAGCCCGGCTCATCAAATTTTCAGAGGCTGGGCCACGGCCCAGCCCGCCCCGGCCATTTTTTCAAAGGATGGACCGCGGCCCGGCCCGGTCCATCGAATTTCAAATTATATCGGCCCGGTCCATCAATTTTTCAATTTCTTGGGCCCGGCCCGACCTGGCCCATGACATTCGCAGCGATTCCCATGAGACACGGGCTCTATACGGGTCGGCGTGCCATCTCTGTGGGCCGACCCGTGGATTTGAAGTGCCGGACCATGGACCGGCCCATGTGTTACCTCGTATTAAAAAGCGTAAGCTGACGTTCTTGTATTTTGTATTGTCATTATCAGCTGCTTATATATGTAATGGGAGGCTCACGTGTTACCTCGTACTGAAAAGTGTGCGCTGACGTTCTTGTTTGTATTATTATTATTATTATCAGCTTATTATAGAAGTATGTAATATACACCGATTTCGTGGCGTACCTGGTATACCTGGTGTGGTATTACTGGGCAGTATACACAGTTTCTGAGGACAGGTTGTTGGTTGGTTCTGCTTGCGTCCCGTCCTGGATTTATTTTACTCTGGCAACAGCAGCGGTTGTGCATGGTATGCAGAGGTATGCCTGGCATCGTGTAAAGCACCTTCAATTTTTTTTTTCAAGCCATCCCGCGGGAGGGGTGCAGCATCAGTCCCTGAGATCCTCACATGAGGAGCTCAATATATCACCCGGAAAATTATTTTGAAGGCATCCGTCCGCACAACCCGACCAAGCCTCTATGCCTTATTATAGTCCTAAGCAAAAATATGCACTCGTGAAATTACTTAATCGGTGACCAACCGGTAGTTCCCCACTTGAGGAGCTCAATCGGAAAGGTACATTATTAGTTAATCCAACAACTGCAACCCCTACTGTGGGATGACTGTTTTTCTTCATGTTTTAGCAGTTTCGAGTATCACATCCATTTGTTTTCCTCGCCCGTTGCTGTTTTATACCGCACGACAGTAAACCGCTCTTCTGCCGCCTAGGTTGTATACCCGTGTCTCGGCCTTAGAAGGTCCGTTGGTTGCCTAATCGGCAGGGCGGACGTCGACGTCGTCGTCGTAGTAGTTCTTTACAGTACACAGCATATAATGCACTGCGGCCCGGGCCGGCCCGCGAAAACGCGTAAGCTATCTCATAGGTCGGGTGGGCGTCGAAATCATAGCAGCAACAGTACACCAGATTTTCATGGGCCGCGGTCCGAGCCGGCTTGTGAAAACTCGTGGGCCACCTCATGGACTGGGCAGAGCGGCCCATATAAAGCCCACATCTGACGGGCCGCGGCCCGGTCAGGTCCATCAAATTTTCAGATGATGGGCCGCGGTCCGGCCCCGCCTATTGAATTTCCACATGATGGACCGCGGCCCGGCCCGGTCCATCAAATTTTCAGATGATGGGCCGCGGCCCGGCCCGGCCCACCAAATTTCTATATGATGGGGCACGACCCGGCCCGGCCCACCAAGTTTTTCAGATGATGGGCCGCGCCCCGGCCCGGCTTATCAAATTTCCGCATGGTGGACCGCGGCCCGGCCCGACCCATCAATTTTGCACATGATGGGCCGTGGCCCAGCCCATCGCAGTTTTTACGGGCCGCGGCCCATCAAATTTTCAGATGATAGGCCGCGGTCCGACCCGTCTCATCAATTTTTCAAAACTCTCGGCCCGGCCCGACCCGGCCCATCGAATTTCTCGGCCCGGCCTGGCCCGGTCCATCACATTTTGAAAAAATCCGGCCTGGCCCGGCCCGGCCCATCACATTGTCAAATTTCTCGGCCCGGCCCGACCCGATGCATGACAAGACCTTAAAAAAATAGAAACCAAAAAGATATTCCTGCCTGGGATGAGAAAAAAAATCAGAAAAACAAAGCTTGAAGACAAAATAAACAAAACGTGAAAAATGTGATATTAATAGAAGAAAAAGCAACTTTGCGTGACTGCGAGGCTCAAAGACACATCCTAATATTCAAAAGTTTGTCGTCCTGACCATTCAACCACAATTCCAAAGATCCATACACGGATCGGTCCGGAAAAAGTAATTTTCCCGTCGGCAAGTACGAGATGAGATGGTTGAGAGGTGAGAGAATATCCCGAGGGAGAGGATCCAGAAGGGGGCATACCTGTATGTGTTTTTGCACCGTTTTACCGTTGTACGTGCGGAGCATCATTTCGTGTGAAAACATCGATTCAAAAACGGGTCAGGCTTTTCTCGCGGTTCAATCTAGGCCTCCAGCCACACAGCATCAGCGTCCTTCAACCTAGGCAACGAGCGCTCTTAGACCAATGGCGAATACAGACTCCAAGGTTTTGTGCCATCTCGTACTCTGTGAGGTGAGGAATAAATAGTCGGCGGCGGATGCTGATGTATGAAGACTTTTTCGTCTTGTTGTGGGCAGCCATGACCAAAGTCTCATCGTGCTGTTTTAGGCAGTTTACGCCGTTTTGTGTACCGAAGCAACTACAAACATCTGCCGTTTTTCTTTCCGATTCAGAAATGGGTCAGGCGCCTCTCGCATTTCGAGAGAGAGCTCCAGCCACACAGCATCAGCGCCTCTCAACGTTGGCAACGATCGCTCTCAAAGCAATGGCAAATACAGCTTGATGTGTGCAGCAGAGTACAGGCCACACAAACTTGTGCGTGTGCGTATAAGTTTTGCGAACTTTACCTGTCCTCGCAGGCGGGAAAAAAAAGATTGGGGGAAGTTCAACTTCCATAAACAAAATAAAATATATAAACAGTCAAAATAAAAAACGAACAAAAAATGTCCAAAATCGAGTTGGCAAAAACCGTTTTTGTGTTTTGAAGGAACCAGTTGAAAAATCAAGAAACAACTGAAAACACGAAAAATGAAGACAAAAGCGAAGGAAAAAATCAAAGAACAGATGGACGGTTCCGCAAGTACGGAAGGAGGCGATGTTTAATTGGGAGGTTTTAAGAGGTCAAGGATGTACCAACCGAGGCCGCTCAGGAAAAATACGAACATAAGGGTGTGCAAGATGAAGGCGTTCTGGCCTGAGGCACCATCCACAGCCTATTGACGAGAGTGAATGACACACCTGATAGCACCAGAGTGGGGCTCTGCAGGGCTCGCGTCATCGATACGGAAGGTTGCGTGCTCACCTGCAGACTTTGCTTTCGATCGTATCTGGCGTAGATGTACTCGTACGGCGACCTGAAGGTGATGTCCGGGTCGTCGTTTATCATGATCGGACAGATGCCCGCTTCGGGATCCCCGGCGGAGGCAGCTTTTTCGAGCTGGGAGCGATCGAGAAGCATCCTACGATTTACCTGGACCGGGGATCGGGCACGGAGCACAAACAAACAATGATTCTCCTTAGCGGGTACCTGGTATGCTGCATCAAGTAAGTGGTACAAGTCAATAGACAGATGATGCTCTGGTGTATTCGATACCGGAACTCTGCCAGCCACGTACGTCGAGAAACACTCTGTTGATTGCCCGAGTAGACTCGATCTCTTAAGCGAAAATGTGCGACATCTATGTGACTATCGCTGACGTTCGAATAATGCAGAGCGATCTCTAATGATAGTCCTGGCTCGTTTTGGAAAACCCCGCCTATTTCACTGTAATCACAGCATGACGACGCACCGATGTCGTACATCCGCAATCTACTACAGTAGTATTAATATGTTCTATGACCCGCCCCTGTTTGGCTGCGAAGCAGTATCGACTAACGGGTCTATTATTAAGTGGCTCTCGACGAAAAAAACGACAGTCTTGCAAGCGACGTTTATTTTACTCCCGTCCGTCCCCTATGACAAGGCCAAAGCAACGAGTCTCATGGACTTTTAGGTTTGACAACCCTCTGGGTCACGCAATATTGAGGCACGAGTACACCAGACTTCATCGCCGAGTGAGAAATATAATGCAAAACCAAACGCAACGTTATTGCAGGGGTTTGTGATCGGCAGTTCACCTGATCAGCAAACTGCATAAGCCGCTCGACAGGGGCCCGTATCTCGCAGAATATCTCTTTCCCACTGGAGCTGAAGTACACTCGAACCGTCAAACCGGCAGCGATGATTTGGCGCACGGCTTTGTCGGCAAAGTCGGTCACGACCTCCTCTTGGTCAGCCTTGAAGACCATAACATAGTCAAAGCCGTACCCGTCCGCTGCAATGTGTTCCGTCTGTGCCGTAAGCAGGCAAAAAACAGCAGTAGTGAAAGCTTCATGATCACACGTAGTGAATTGTCACAGTTGATTAATCTCTACAGGTGTACACGAAGCTGGCGTGGCAAACCATGGTGGTGACTCAAGACGGTGACACAGAACTTTCTCTATATTATCCAGCCGTCAAGCCTGACTCGGCCACCTATTGAGCAAAACAACGAGTGACAGCCCATGGCAAATCATACCGGGAAGCATCCGGCCAAATAGTCCCCTTACACCTTATACATGAATCCCTTACCAATATACGGAAATCCCTGATATAAGATGGATCATTATCGTCGTGTTCATGAGGACAACCAACTCACCCCCTCCTCATTATACACGACAAACATACCAATATTCCCCCTGCTCTGAGCATGACAAGGCACACGACATCGCAGGGTTGATACCTCATCATATCGTAATGAACTCATCATATCAAACTCAAAAAATATAACAGCAACTCGGAAAACAATCTCAGACCAAATTCAAAAACCAAAAACTCAACAATATAAAAACGCAAATCCTTCAATCAAAAAACAAATTCCGAAACCACATCCTTAAAGTATCAAAACTAAATAGCAATCAGCCTCATTCATGCTGGAAGCATCAACAACTAACTCTCGAAAATCATTGCCAGGTGAAAAAGGCAGTTTGTTGTATTCTCGGAAATGGCCGAGTAAAAACGGCGCAATTCTTGAAAATTAACTTAAATATATTCTCCAGTCTGAAAATCAAAATATTCCTTCCTGATTATTCTCAATTTCCGCGAGGTACCAGTACCCAGTACGGGGCCTAGCTGAACCAGAAAAAACAAACTCCGCATTATACGAAAACGAAAACAACCGTAGAAACTCGATATACACGTACTCCACACGCTGCACGACGAAAGCACCCCCCCTCCTCGGTGCACGACCAAATCTGTGACACACGAAGCGGCGGGATGTTGCATTGCACAAAAACTCAATCTCGAGTAATAAAATAGCTCCCAAAAGAAATATACTCCCGCAAAAAGGGGTCGCACATCGATGTGCTTCGAGTTCGACGTGCACACTGGGTTTTGTGCCAGGTTCTTCGCCCCCTCGTTATCCTCGAAAACCGTAATTCACGACGTACCAAACCCCGGAATAATAAAACTCCACACATACCGCAAGAACAACGCCATCTTAATGATGTCTGCCTGATTAAAACGGCATTATCCAATACGGCGATAACGACTCAAACCAACATGATCCACTCGCACAATCAAACCATACCTCGTCCTTCATCATCCCTGAGGAGTGCGCATAACATGGGGCAAGCCCGCGCGACCACAGACAATGCATACCCAACGCATCGGTGGGACAATACTCAAGTAACGAATACTCAAAGTAGACCAGACGCGCCTCTGCGCAGCTCGTGGCCTGTTCAATCTCGGGCGCTTTGCCATTGGCCGAGATTTGTCGTACCAACAATGAGCAAGCCTCATCCTATAACAAAAACAAGAAAAAATATCAAGTCAAACTCAAGCAGGCTCACAATCAAAGTACAAACAACAAAATCGATAACCCAGCAGCATACACATGTCAATCTGAATGTCTCAAACACTACTGCTGGTGATGCCCTCGCTGCGGCTCCCTCCTTCCGGTCTCATGGTGTCGCCGCGGCTCGGGAATCCCAGCATTTCCTCCTTCAAGCTTGGTGAATCAACTGTCTCTGCCGCAAGATTGACTTCATGCAAGCAGGGAACGAGTCGTGCGATTAGGTCCGCATCGGGTGCATTTCCCTTTTCATGCATTGTTTCTTCAACTTGCAAAATTTCCTCGTACCACTGATTAGTATAGTTCCACTTCTCAAATAGCGCTCCAAGCAATCGATTAATTTGTCGTCGTTAACACATGATACCACATAGTAAAATGTGGAATCGCATCGTATCCATGTACGTCAGCCACTACATACGCGTACTTGCTGCTGTAAGTCGCTTCTACGCTGGAGGTATTTCTTTCTGCAGTGATCCGCAACGCAGATGGTATCTGGGCGTATCATATTCTGGTAGGCAAGTCAACGTACAGCATTAGATCGTGTTCGCAAATAATTCGTACTCGTATCCTCTTGTTTTTTTTTGTTTTTTTTTTTTTTTATACTCCGGCGGATGGGGACAAATAAAGCTTTAGCTCACCACACTTCCACGTATTTTCATACGCGTCGTGTGTCGATTTAACTCAGTTGCTTTCGCAGCCCAACGCTAGCTGGCGCATCCTTACGTATCCTCTTGTATCGATAACTGTCAACAGACACGCGGGCAGCAGGACATTCACTGCAGTACTGCATGCTGCTTCTATGCTATATACAGAGCACGTCACACGTCAAAGACATACCGGGTACATCAGTTGACGGCACTCTTGCCCCTTGATGGACAGCTGCCAAAGACTTTTACACCCATATTAAAAACTACCGTAGTCCAAAAATACCTTGACGGGACAAAACTACTCTTAGAATGCCGACGTAAGTACAAAAATTATTTGCATGCAAATATAATCAAATATGCAAAATGATACAGCAAATAACGTACAGCATTTTCAGCGGTATACGACGGTTCGATACACCAATGACACCTGCGGTTTGCTCGTAAATCATGCTTTTATCTCGGAAGCGCCTAATCAGCAGCACCATAAACCACGCCCTATCCCATCTCAAAGGGCGTACATAAGCAAGACAGGGTGATCACTCCTGTGCTGCTCATCATACACAATCTTCAAGGGGTGTACTTGTATATCATAGCACTGCTAATTTAGTGGCATTCGTTCACAACTTTCCGCTTTGCTCCAATTCATTTGCAGCTGTTTCTTGCGCACGTAAAAGGCTTGCTGTAGACTACGAAAATAATACGTCTCTCCATTTTCACGTATCAAACCCAATTCCGACATATTGTGTCCTGCCAAGGGCGCTCTGCCAGGCAACCACAACACAGAATTACACATCGCTGTGTCCTGCAATAAACCTACAAGATACCCCAACAACAGAGCGAGCTTGTCCATTCTCTACATACTGCGTCGATATACGTAATAGCTTCTTGGGGTGCACACGAGCGAAGCTTCGTTGGGCAATCATTTGGCCTGCGGTATACACGCGAGAAAGTATTTTTTTCGTACTGCTGTATGTGCTCTTCTGATGATATGATGCAGCATATACTGCTGTGTATGTTCTTTCGGCATTTTCTTTCCATTACACACCACACGCCTCGGGCTCTACTCGAACTGATGCTCAGCACGAGTGCCCCACAAGGTAAACCTCAAATGTTCAGACATACTCCATACTCCTGCAAGAGTACGCCTACAAAGATAGCTTCAGCGAGTGAAGCTACGAAAACGTCAGTTAGGTCATACCTTCATTTATCTCGAATATCCAAACGCAATTCAACCTCAATCGTTCAATCGTGGAGGCGAGTGGGGGGATTAATCATTCTCCAATCAGCATGAACCAAGCCAAAACGGAAAACATCAGCAGCAAGAAAAAACAACAAAGTCTACGTGCCTGGTGCGGACGTGAAGCCCTTGTCGACGGCACGTTGGACATTTCTCCTTCACCCGCTCTCGCTTTGGGCATATAATCCTTTTGCGTGCATGCTCCAACCCCCAACCGATGATGCAGACCCTCCCACCAGTGCCCACCATCGCTCTCTTCCTCTCTCGCTTCCTCGGGGGCCACATTTCTCCCTTTGACCACAACCACCGGCGGAGGTATGAGTGCTCCAGCAGTCCAGACAAAGAGCTTTTCTACCAGCACGCGTTTAACCCCGCTCTCGCATTCTCCTCCACCTCTCCTCCGGCACCTGCCGGCCATCTAATCCCTTCTCTCTTGCTCCCCCTAACAGCCGCTTGCTGTACCACTCTCGTTTTCTTCTCTGCTTCCAGCGCAAAGCGGACCTTCGGCCTTATGCCTCAGCCTACGCTGCTGTTGCTGCTGGGGCCACTGCACTTCGTCGTCGCTCAAAACTCCACACTTTTCCTGCGGTTGCAGCTTCTGTTGCTGGTCGTGCTGACGACGTGGCTGCGCTTCATCGTCGGGCCAGGTGCAGCAATCCCCTGACTGCTGCTGCTTCTGTTGCCGGCGGAGCTGCTGAGCCTGTTGTTGCTGCTGCCCCGCAGCATTTTCGCTCCAAGTACCTCGCGCACCTGGCTGTTGCGGTAGTTGGGGCGGCACATCTTTTTCGCAGTAGGTGCAGCAATCCTCTGACTGCTGCTCTTCCTGCAGGCGAGGCGACCGGGGGAGCTGCTGCTGCAGCAACTGCTGCTTTCCAGCGCCTTCGCCACCAGGGCCATGCAGGTCTACCAGTTTCGGCTCATCTTTGGCCTTTACTGGGATCGCATTGTTGCTGTTGGGGCGAAATATTCTCTCTCTTCTCTCTCACGCTCTCTCTCATTTCTCGCTCTCTCCTCGCTCAAAGCTACATTTTCATCGAGTTTCCGCATCACGTCCTCTTGAAGCTCGAGCTCTTCGTCAAGAAGTCGAAGTGCGTCATGCATCGCCAACACCCGCCAGGACCAAAACGTAGTCAAGGCAGACCCCTCTGCTGCATATGACGCTCGTAGGGCTCCCTCCGCGAGTCCGACCTCTCTCTCCCGCTTCTGCAACGCTACCTGGATCTCGAGTAGCTCTATTTCCTCTGTAATATACTCCACGCTTTCCTTCTGCATGCCAACGTCCTTTTTGGGCCGACATGAGCTGGAATTTCCCACCTCTCTGGGCTAGCCTGGACTACGCTTACCAATAGAAGACGATCCGGCCTAACTCACTCGTGTGTTGATTAGTCTCTACAGGTGTACACGAAGCTGGCGTGGGAAGGCGTGGTGGTGACTCAAGACGGTGACACAGAACTCTCTCTTATATTATCCAGCCGTCGAGCCTGACTTGGCCTCCTATTGAGCAAAACAACGAGTGACAGCCCATGGCAAATAATGCCGGGAAACATCCACCAAATAGTCCCCTTACACCGTATACATGAACCCCTTACCAATATACCGAACTCCCCGATATAAGATGGATCATAACCGTCGTGTTCATGAGGATAATCAACAGTCACTGGCAGCAGTTACGAAGCAGTGTCAACTGATCCGCAAGAAAACGATCGTCCCCGTCGTCTAAAGGCATCAGTTTCTATCTCCTGGAACGCGCATAATCTGGTAGTGCTAGATATCGTACGATCGTACTGTACACGACACGCGTAGAAATAAAATACCGAGAACAAACGCGTGCTACGATAGAGGTGCACCACTTTTTTTCTGGGGTTACTCAATTTGGGAGCTTAAGACCTCTCCCAAAATTCTTTTGGAGAGAAAAATAAAACTGGTACCGGATGAAAAATCTCATGGCCTAGGTACAAGACGATAATCAATCATGCAAAACAAAATGGCATGTTTCCGACGATTTTGGGTTAAGGAGCCCCGGCATTCAGGAACAATTTCAGACGAAAAGTGCGACCTACATCGTAGCGCGCGTCAACAACAACAAGGGACAAAGTGTAATACAGCAATCACAACACACGAGGGACGCAGAACTCGCGCGGCTGACTTCATTTTGGCGATAGCGTTGCGTTCTCAACGGTCGCGTTATGGGAGGTCTGTTTTATAAGTTAAACAAGCTTGGTAAACATTCCCGAAGATTCTCCAGACTTTTGACCGATTCTTGGGTTCTGGGCGCCACAACGAGCTCCCGATTTGGGCCAGGGCTTAGAGCTCGGGGATTGTTTTGCCGTACGTGGTAAGATATGACCTGCTGACAAGAAAGTACCGCGCGAAACCTCTTTTGACGGCATCCGGTACGCATCATAACATACCAGTACACCTGGTAAAGCAGAGGAACGTGCCATCTCTCATCCTTCCCCTACGTGTGACAACAAGCACAGAGAAGCCATCAGTACGAACGACGATAAAACGTCTGTCCATTGTAGAATGTCAGACTACCTCGACGTCTCGAGTGTTTCCGATCAAAAGGAAGGCGAGTTACATGCTCCACTTACCCTATCAATGACGAGTGCTACCAGATGCCACGTACCAGGTACCCTGGTGGTATTATAGTCTACCTGCGTAGAAAAAATGAAAATTACCCCATAGCTGTGAAGATCGAAATGACAAAAACTCGTCCCTACAAACTGCGCGTGATATTTCGATCGCGCGTGTTACGCGGTGTGTATACCCTTATGAAGGATGCATGCGTTCATATAATGCTAGTATCAGACATCCACCCGCGGTGATCCGGGGGTCATTTCGGGCGATGTAGGAGCAGTTCTCCTAGCGGCGAAACTCCCTGAAATAAACGATCCAACGATACTGACAGCACAGTTGTGCCGCTCTATTGCTGGTCACCGACAACTCTTTCCGCCCGTCAACAGCACGAGCAGTGCGTGGACCTCAGGAACAGGTGCTTACCTCTGACATCACGTCTCCGGGAGGCAAACCGGCTGGAGGTGGAGGCACCGGCGAGGATTCAGCGGTTGGTGCCTCATCGACTTCGTGCAACTCTCGTGCCTTGTCGACGTAAGCGAGATTCATGCTCACGTCTTCCAAGCCGTGTCTACTCTCGTTCTCCATGACGGCAACAAGCCTGCCACAAGTTCCGGCGTTTGTACGACAAGAGTTCCTGTGGATGAGTGCTCTATCTCGGTCTTGCCGAACCTCGCCGGTCGCTGGGGCTGTCCAGCGATAGGCGGGGGCTGAGATATGGGATGAACAAACAGGAGCTATTTCGGAGCTTGGAATTTGACAAGGTTAATTCCGCCGCGTTTTCTCCGAGCCGGAACAAAAGTTTTCATATTGTAAAAGAGGTTTCTAAAATGGGGTTAGGGGAAGCATGCACTCGTGAGGATGACCCAAATACGCATGTACGAAGCCTGCCCGCTAGCTGCTGCCTGCTGCTGTACACTCGATTGCACTGCCAGCTCACGGACAGACGTACAGCGTGCCATAACCTCGACATTAGTGTGCAACGATGCCAAGAGCTTGGCCTTCTCTCGCAGTGGGGGCGTGTCTCCTTGCCAGGAACGAAGCATTCATTTCTTCCGGCGGGGTATTGACTCCAGCAAAGGATTACCCGAAGCGGTCGCTTTCACGCCGAGCTGACACCCGCCGTCAGGCGACACGCCGCACGAGCATGGCCGGAGACGAACCCGTCGACAGCAAGGTCAAACCAACCTCAGCGGATCCCAACTTGGGTGTCAAAGCTGCGTGGTAAGGCTTCTAGACCGCGAGATGGGCGTTGTGTTTCATGAGTGTAGACAGATTTTTATCTTCAAAAATCCCACCATATTTTCTTTTATCACTGTATTACTATGAGGATCGAAGATATAACGCGCGCGAACGACCTTCCGTAATTTTGTGTAAACTACTGCTGTAGACTATACAAGGGCTTCGCTCGCGGAAGGAGGAATGGACACTCAGTAGAAAGGCAGAAAAGAAGCACAAATGGCGCAACTGGTGACTTGAAAATGCCAAGAGGTCCATATATAGTACAACGGTAAAGGATGGAGATGATTATGACTATGAGTTTGTTATTATCATCCATCCGCCCAGTCCATGATGGGCACGTCGGAGAACTTGCTTGGCATATCCTTCCACCTCTCAGGTAGCACCTGTACACTTATTAATAGCTCTCTCTCTAAGTCGATCATCAATAATAAATTATCGCAGTGCATAAACACCAGGCACGCGCTTGTCAAGGATAAAGACAGGAAAACTACAACTTAAGATGTAAAGGAGCGCAGTGCCAAAAAAACATGTTGCAAGCAGGAACTTGAACGCACACGCCGCAAACATGTGAAGTACATTTGTGTTCCGAAGGACGAAGAGCATGCATTTAGGCATAGTTCTCAAAAAACGATGCTGGTATATATAAACCACAACTTAACGTTCTATAAAGAACGTGCTGTCAACATTGCTTCCGAAGGAGCATGCAGGCTTGCTTGGACTCTTCCTCACCGGAGGTACCCAGCACCTTGCACTCTTGTTTTTTTGTCGATGATCTTGTGGATCTGTCCACAAACGTTGAAGCATAGGGGAGGACGTCGATAAGTATGCGTAAAAAAGTATCCGTACTCCTCTCCAGCAGACGTCGTAACCATCCAAACTATTGGAGCTCCTTTCGTTGTTAGTAATTGTTGTGGTATTGTTGTACTTGCTCTTGGTACTTGGAAAAAGAGCCGCACTTCATAGACTATATCCGCACGCAACCCCCTAGTCTTGAGCAAGAGACATGGATGTCTCGACTCGTGACACACAGGACGCAAGATAAGAGTAGAAGAACGTACCTCGATGTCGAACGCCCTCTTGGCACCGTGGGAATGAAATGCGGGATGTATATCGAGCAAGTGGTCGCCTGCCTTATTCAGGAGGTCACCGACCTTGATGTCGCCGGTGCACTTCGTGTTTATGTCCTCGCCGACTTGGCGGCCTTCGGCGGCTGCTTCGCAGGGCTTCTGCAAACGACAACAACGGATGGGAATACCTAGCATTCAGTGAATGTTCAAAATAGTAAGGCCACGTAGCTGTCGTCGATTTCCAAAGTTTGAAAGGAAGTCGTACAATTTAACACTCTGTTGTAATGAAAGCGGTCGTTTATAGGCGAAGCCCTGCCTGGTACCACAACCTTGCTAACACCTATGAAACCACCACTGGGACAGGAACGAACGGGATTCACAGTCGCACCTGGTAAGCGTAAGCCCCGGTATACTGCTATATAAGGCCTACCGGCGGAATACCGACAACGAAGGGTAAGAGACAGTACCTGCTGTATATATTATTCGGTACTACTCTATTACTGCTGTTATCAACACTATTACGACCGACGTGTACTGCGATTCCTGAAGAGGTTGCGCACCCTACTTGTACTCGTTAATACAAAGAGTTTATGTGGTTGTGTGAAAAATGAGTAACAGTAGTAGTACACCGCGTCACTACATGAACAACTCGCTAACCCTGATCACGGGACTGCTCTCCAGCACCACCCAGGTTAACTTCAGCTTCTGTTTACTGCTATATATCAACCTCCAGTGTGCACTGCGACTGGTGCTGATGGTATCATGCTGCTGTGTTATTTATCACTGCATGGACCATTTTTACAACCCTGGCTGACCCCCGTGATGAGGCTTGCCCGTTTTCATTGCGTCTTACATGTGTAGATACCACGTAGTCTTAGTCGTACATCCAAAAAGTGTGTTTATGTCACAGCACAAAGCGTCACTGCATGGACCATTTGTTCAACCCCCGCTTACCCCGATGACGGGACTGCCCCGTACTCGTAATCGTACATACATGAAGTGTGTTTGGTTGTACGTATGAAAGAGAAATCACAGCACACAGCGTCACTGCATAGGTCTAGATCATAGTACTTGTACAATTCCCGCTTATACCCCGATGACGGGACCGCCCCGTCCACGTATTAATAGTCGTCCATACAAAAAGTGTGGTTGTACGTATGGAAAATAAATAACGTCACACAGCGTCACTGCATGGACCTAGTCGTACATACATAAAGTGTATTTGTTGTACGTATGAAAAAGAATCACAGCGCACACCGTCACTGGATAGACCATTACTTGTACAACCCCTGCTTACACCCCGATGACGGGACTGCCCCGTACACGTACTCGTACATACAAAAAGTGTGTTTGGTTGTACGCATGAAAAAGAAATCACAGCACACAGTATCACTGCGTAGACAACTAGTACAACATGCTTACCCCGACGACGGGACTGCCCTCCGTGACCACCAAGGCGAACTTGAGTTTGTTCAGGCTACGCGTCCCCAAGCACAGCTTCCACACCGTGTGGTAGTTCGACCACGCTGGTGTAGTACACACATGCTACAGCAAACGTTGCAGACAGGCACACGAGGTCAAACAATGTAAATTTCAACGTGCATCATTATTGGAAACAGGATTCGCTTGAGTTCACCAACACCCAAAACCACATAGTCTATTGCGCACAACTTGCAGCACACTCAGCCAACACTCAACGCAGCACTACCGAAAATACAGGGTGTTGGCATCTGGTGTCTTACCCATGTCGCACGGCGCTGAACACACTGACAACGGGAACAAACTCTCAACATCAGTAGTATAGTAGCTGACAGCAAACATCAAATTCCAACAACACGAAGAAATGAAGCTCACGTTTCGTCAAGCTCTCAGCTCCTTCGTTAGGGACGCCGATCGAAGGTCAATCACAGGTGTCCGCGTCACACCAGTCACACACACGAGGGTTGTCGCCGCTTCCCCAGTGCTTCTTGTTAAGGTTATGAAAAGCTTGGCACGTGGAAGGGTCGTCACTCCTGCAGGTGTCGCAGACAGCGTACTGGGAACTCCTGTTTTTCCTATTTCGTGCGATGAGGAAGCCGTCACAACCCTTGCTCGGGCACGGCCAATTAGGATTGCCAGAAAAAGCTGAGTCCCGTTTTTGCCCGACCATCGTCCACACGCCTGATCCTGAAACTCCACCACCCCCACTGTTGGCGGAGCCTCCTCCCGCACTAGCCTTGGTCCGCTTCGCAAATTTCAACATCAAATTGTTATTGCCGATCCGGCATAATTCAAATTAAAATTGTTCGCAGCCGTCAACGGCAATTTCCTCTCGACAGCCAGCAATTGGCCAACTTCAAATGTAAAAGTACAAAAAAGAAGTTGCTGAAAAAGCAAAATAAAAATATCAGAGAGCAAGCAGTAAAAAGATCAGAGAATTAGAGCTATTAATAAGTAAAAATTAGACTAAAGGGAAAGCAAGGAAGGCAAGGAACTTCGGGACGGTTCTTTTCCCCAGCAACTAATTTTCTTTTCGGCGATTTCGGGCTGAGAAGGGCTGAGAGGGGGGAGGATATGCCTAGCGAGACCTCCGAGGGGGTCGATAACTGAGTAATCAATTCTATCACGAAGTAGTAATGTAGCACGCAGCTTGCAAAGTTGAGTCTCAGCCATTCAATTGGTTGTACTTACAGCTGACGTTTTTTTTATAATTAATAATGAGGACTAAATATAGAACACGCGCGAACGACCTTCCGTAAAAATTGTGAAACTGTGTAAACCCCTTTAGAGCCCCAAACCCCTCCATATACTAATTCCAAGCAATTTTGTCCCCAAAAGGGGGTTCCAGCTGTAAGGCCATTTCTTATGCAGTCGGATTCCGCCAGTCGAAAACGGCCCTTTTCGACTAGACTTTTTTTCGAATGGATTCTTCTGGTCCTTCTTCTTATCGTCAGTCGAGTTGATTTTATAGTTTTCGTGCTCTTCCTAGAGGCGGTTGGTGTGAGGGAGTACTGCTGTACAGCAGGCGAAATCGGTTGGCAGCTCTGTGCTTCGCGCTGTCTCCGCGAGCAACGGCTCGACGAACTTTCGTCCCGGCGAGTTGGTGGCTTTGGGCTTAGCCGAAAGCCGCCAAAGCTACGTTCGTGGAGTTGCACTCAGCCGAGAGCCGCCAAAGCTACAGCAGGCGCAGCCTTTGTTGGCAGCATGGGATCGAGACCGCGCGCTGCTGCCGTCGTGTGATACACGCTGCTGGCGAGCGGAACTAGGAATGCGCCACGCTGACTTGCTGCGAGAAGCAACAGCAGTGATAGCCACGCTAGCGTCAGCGCCTTGTATGATACTCCAGTGTGGTACCTGGTATGGTTGTGTGGCCGTGTGGCCGTGTGGGTGTGTGTTTGGTGGTGGGATGGGCGATGCGATCGGTTCAAAAAACACCTGTAAAACTTTTTCGACTGAGTTTTTCGACTAGTCGAAAAAGTCGAGTTTTTCGACTGGATCCGCCAGTCGGAATTCTTAGTCGAAAAAACTTGAGTCGAAAAATCCCTTTTTCGACTGCGTAAGAAAGCCCGATTTGGGCTTCAGTCGAAAAAGGCCGTTTTCGACTGACAAATCCGACTGCAAAAGAAATGGCCTAAAGGGGTTAACAACCAGGCTTAATTCACAAACACCATATCATAAATGAAACACAGATCTAATGTACCACGCAGCTTGCAAAGTTGAGTTTTAATCATTCAATCGGTCGTACTCACAGCCGACGTTTTTCATTTTTTTATAAAAAAATAATACTTACCACATTTATTACCATAAATAGTAGTAGTGCCTAAACTACTGGAAGTATATATCACCAATGTGTACTATTTGATCACATCATAGTGATGAATATTACAATCATACTTTGTTGTTATTCTGTGCTTTGTAACAAAACCATTTTTCCTATATACATCCCCCCCTTCTACTTGAGTTAAAGCAGTATCGGTACGCAGAATGGCTGTACAATAATACACTTACAATGAATATTTCAACCCACCTATTGGTCATATCATGTGATAATATCATGCTTATTATGACCCACGCCTTTTACAGTCGGGGTCCCGACATAGTGCGGGTGCCCGCTATAGTGTGGGTGAAGTTGCTTGGCACAACTTGGACCCCTCTATGGTGCGGCTGCCGCACTATTCGGGGCACCCCTCTATAGTGCGGGTTTGGTCCCTTTTCAGACCTTCTATAGTGCGGATTCTGACGTTACCCCGCTCTGAGTGCGGCCAAACCCACACAAATTCTCGACGCATAGTTTTTTTTTTTTTCTTGTTTTGGAATCGAATGCATGGGGTGTCTGCAGTATAGTACGTGTGTGGAATGTGAGTTATTTTATTGCGGATTTTCGCCGTTTTTTTCTTTCTTCGCGCGTCACCCCACCCAGCCCCACGTAAGCGTTGTAGAGACGTTTTGTGAAAGAAGCTGGGAAGAAGTGTCCATGCTTATTTCATATCTGCTTTTGAAGCGTTCCCCCCTTTGCTTTCACGTGTGTGGGTGGGTATAGGCGGGAGTTCTGAACTGTTATGAAAGTTTATTTTCAAAGGTGTCCCTCGGTTGTGTGTGCGCGCGTGTTCCATTATCTGAAGCGCTTGGCTTCTAAATGCTATCCTCTCAATAATTTATAATTATTCTAGGCTATTCAACGTACAATGGATTGGAGCAACAGCACGAGCGGAGACATAACTTCGCACGCAGCATGCTCTCGCTGTGTGCATGTCACGGTGTATGCTGTGATTTGTTGTACGATGGACGGATGTGGTTTCACCGCTGCGCTGTGTGTTCTACTCTCACCCACGAAGGACCGCAGGTCGTATACACCCTACTATATACAAAGGCCACATCTTACTGTCCATGTAGTACAGTACTTTATCCTAGTAAATTCGCGAATTGTGCGGAAAGGCGCACTATTCAGGGTTCTACAGGACCGGAATAGTGCGCCTTCCCGCACTATTCAGGCCCGAAATCATATAGTGCGGGTGCCCACTCTAGTGCGGGTATTTTGGCTTGGCACATACCCGCACTAAAGCGGGACCCCGACTGTATACTGACCATGTCATATAATAATTACGTATTCGTACTCTTCCCGATATTAAAGCCGGGGGGAGAAGAAACAAAATAAACAGCCTACCATACATATGATAGAGCAGTATAGTGGAAACTACAGTAATAAATTTATAAAATAGATGTCATGTTTTACCTGGCTCAAAGTTCCCCACCTAAAGTATAAATACCAACACTTACCATTATAGTGGACAAAGAATAGGACACCTCCCAAAAAAAATCACCCATATAGTATATTACGAGTATCAACAACGCAGCTTGCAAAGATGAGTATTGACCTGAAATTCGTCGAACTCACGGCTGACGTCCTTGAAAATTAGTTATAAAATATAATGCTTACTATAATATCTACCCTCCATGCGGGTTTTATGGTATCAGTACACAGAATGATTAATATGGAAAATCGTCCTGTTGACCCTGACAACATCCTGGAGAGTCACCGACCTATATCTTTCATGAGGATCAAACGTATAACACGCGCGAACGGCCTTCCGTAAGTTTTGTGCAACTACTACTGTATATCAGTAATACATAGATGTATCACGCAGCTTGCAAAGTTGAGTTTCAACCATTCAATCGGTCGTACTCACAGCTGACGTTTTTCAATTTTTATGAAGTATACACGCGCGAACGACCTTCCGTACAATTTGTGAAGCTGTGTATTAACAACCAGGTTTAATTCGCAAATACCATGGTAGTTCAGTGATGCGGAAAAGGCTCATTTCCAGGAGCCGCAAGCCGCAACGGCCATAGTACTGCTGTAACATTTTATTTCTTTTTTTTCGTTAGTATGGGACGGTAGCCTCGCAGCAGGTAAATCTCTTTTAAAGGAGGTGTGGAGACACACCGAGGTGGGTTGTACGCGTAACCGAACGCTCGAAGGTCAACAGCAAGGATAACCTCAAGAGTGCCCCCGAGGAAAGCGTCACACCTCCTGAACCATATGTGAAAACAGCTTACGTTCAGCCCGGCATTTCTAACTAACAGCATACCACTATAACGTATTCGCCTTGTTGTGTTTGCATCCTGCAAATATACACCTAAATTTGGTCATTGTGCAGCCCCTAACCCGTTTTACTAGCTCGGCGCTCGTGCTGCAAGGAACGCGGGGTTCCGTTAGAGGCTGTCATCGGCCGGCATGCCGGTGGCTGTCATTGTCGCCGAATTGGTCGTCATTGTCGCCGAATTGGTCGTCATTGTCGCCGAATTTTAATGTCAAGCAACATCGTTGGCGCGATAACTTGTACGTTTTGCAGGGTGACCGATAGATGGCAGAGTGTCACTCTCAGGGTTAGATTCTGAGGCGTTTTTAGGATTGAAGCAAGCGTCCGAGTGATCTGGCAATGGTATAAAAATATTTCCGCGTAAGCTTTCTTCGCATATCACATGCGCAGGCGCTTGTACTGTGGTTGAGGAGATGTCATGTTTTCCGGAAGGCGCTACTCCTACAGCTAGAATAGCCAAAAATTGAAAAAATACACTTCAGCTGTGAGATCGACCAAAAATGATTTTGATCAAAACTCAGCTTTGCAAGCTGCGTGTGATACTTTAAACGCGCGTGTATACCCTCGTGAAGGATACAGGTCGGTGACTCCCCTGCTAATGCCAGGGTCAACAGAACTAAGACGTTCAGCCTTGTTCTGCGCACGGAAACTGTATAACCCACATTGAGCGGGACAAAACCAGACATCTGTGGCATTCAGTATGATGCATAAAATGGATAATTGTTGACTTTTGGAGTGGGCTTGGGTCTACAGGGGTTGTACGCAAGTTCCTGTGTACTCCCTGTATATGTAGCAGGCCAGCGGAGGCCCAGCCCAGGCCTAATGCTCGGGTTGTTGGTGCTGTCGAGTCATGATGGAATATGCGGTGGACATCGATCGCTACTGTTCCGAAGTGATCTCTCTTCTGCTCTTGATGTAATGCAGAGGCACACCCACACCCTGTATTGATCAAATGAAGACCGACGAGTGATATCTGGGGTTGTGCATCAGGGGTCGGGCGGTGCACACTTGATCCTAAAGCGCTTCGAACGCCGATCTCATACACTACCAGAGAGTACGCAAATTATATAGCGTGGATCCAAAACGCCAGGCCCCTGCACTCCCTGCAGATGGAAGCTCATGCGCTAAAAAGTAATGATCAAAGGTACCTGTCGCCGCGTAGCCAATTTTTTTGCCATTCCAAACAGCCTCCATGGATATTTCTGGGTAGAGCACCCTCCTACGTAGTAGAAATAGTGTGGTTTCTGATGAAAAAAATACCGTTTCTTTACTCAAATCTCAAGAAAAACACGTAAAAAATATGTCCGGGGGCGGCTCCTTAACTGATGTGTGTACCCGCGAGAGCGATTGGAACGAAAACATACCCGACGATATGTCCTTCTCACAGAAAATTGTTGAATTGTTTTTGAGTCTTAACTTCGTTGTTTGTAGCTGGTACGATTGCCCAATGTTTACGCCACTGCTGTGGATGCTGTCCGTGTCGAACGAGTGCATACCTAGTACCTCCAAGAAATATGTCCCCGGAGCGCGTGCCACAAATGACGAACCATATGCCATGCTCTCTGTAACCCTAACCAAACCCGAATCAGGCTAAGGCGACCGCGGTACCGGAGCCGGCGCCCCATAAGCATCTCAATACTCACTAATGACCCCCGCCCCCGCCCCCGCCCCCAAGGTACGGCTCCGAGCTTTTCGGCAACTTTATCGGCATGGGTAACACGAAGCCGATCGGATCGAAAGCCGTCGTTGACCCGACCGAGCCGATAGGTCGAACGGATGCTATCGCTAGGTTGAAGACGGACTTCGACCGCTTTTACTTCGTGACGGGGCAGATGGACCTTGACTTGTACGAGGAAGATTGCACGTTCGCGGATCCTTTCGTCGCGTTCGACGGACGTCAGCGCTTCAAGGTGACGGTCGTTTCCCTTTGGTTGTTTATTGTGACGGGCCTTATTCGTGGTATATGATTGGAAGCCATTGTCGAGCATTGCTGTACTGCGCGTTCTACCATGTAGTGGCTAGGCGATCCATCAGATCGTGCCCTTAACCGACGTGTGGCGCGCCGCGGTATTAGTTTTTTTGTAGGGCCGTCATGGGGCGGTCGCCTTCGGTGGAACGCGGGTCCAGGCCAAGTGTCAATATGTAATCGGGTGAGACAAACTCACCACGCAGGCGCGGCCGATACTTCGTGTGTCGCCCGTTATATATTCCGTAGGGCCAAAAAGCCGCCTCCGTTCGTGGCGGTTCACCCTGCCTGTGTGTACGGCGTTTACAATATCGAAACAATTTTGATAATTTGGCGGCCGCCCTCAGCGAAACGTGGCTCCAGGCCAAGCATCACCATTTCGTCGGATGCGACAAACTCGCCCCGCAGCCGCAACCGATACATTGTGTTTCGCCCATTAGTAAGGTGATGGACCCGTACTTCATTTTCTTACGTGGAGGTTTACCCTGCTCGTGTGTACGGCGGTGGAATTGGCAGAACAATTTGGATAACCTGGGATCCTTGATGCAAGACGTCAACCTTGACGTTACAAGCTGGGAAGAGACGAACACCTCGCTCAAAACCAAGTGGAGGTTTCGCTGTGTGCTTGGCCTGCCATGGAAGCCAACACTGGCTGCTGCAGGGGTGAGCCAGTGATGACTCACGATCGTCACGTGCCGTTTTGTAATTGCATCTTTAAGAGGTGTCCGGTGTGGAAATCTTGGACGCGCGTGGACATACATATATATATACTGAGTATATAATGATTCTTTTTTTTGAGGGGACAGGGATTTGGTTAGGAGTTTTTCTCGTCTCGGCCTCAGTATAGGTTTCGCGGAACTGGAATTTCTCTGTCAAATCGCTTCGTTCGAGCGCCGTCTTCGGGGGGCGGCTCCAACGCCCCTCGTCCTGCCTTATCCGTTCCGAACCTCGACGTGAACGCGGATTGGGGCTGAGCGAGACAAGCGAGAAGCTGCAAAAATGTTGTATTTTGAGGAGGTAATCTCGAGCCTTCGGTTGTATCTTGACGTCTGCAACGACTGCATAGCGTAATAATTTCCAAAGTTGGTATAATTTCCAAACTTTAGTTGCTAAAGTTTTGAGTTTTGCGGTGGTATACTGTCGAGCGTTTGTTTTGCTTGACGTCTGCAGAGCGGGAACGAATAAAATACTGGAAAACGTTTTTTTTTTAATGACTTTTTAAATGACATCATTTCCAAGTTGACATCATTTGCAAACTCCTATCCCAGGCAACCTGATATAGGCTCAATCGTTTTTTGCGCGACGTATTATGCAAATATCTAGCCAAATTGCGACCGTGTAAATAATTGCGAGCTTAGTTAGGTTTCGACTCAATAGGCGTTTTTTTTCTTGCGGGACCTATTATGCAAATATCTAGCCAAAATGCGGCCGCGTAAATATTTGCGAGGTCGTTAGTTAGGCTTTGACCCAATAGGCGAATGAAATCGGGATTTTTAGCCTCTTTTTTCGGGGTCGCATAACGGAGTTGTGAAGAATGTGATGCAAGAAGATTAGAAAGGCTGCAAGACGAACAATATACGTCCATAAGAACGCGTATTAAACCAGTAGTGGATCGCTCTAATTTGTCCTCTCATACTGCGTTTGATGCTGTTCAAGTGTTTCTCATTTTGAGCGTTCTTGGTGTGCACGTCAACCTGATATAGGCTCAAAATCGTTTTTTTTGCGCGACCTATTATGCAAATAACTAGCCAAATCGCGACCGCGCAAATAATTGCGAACCGGGGATGAGGCCCTATCTCCCCCGTTTGCGACGGAACTGCCCCCCATTGGTTGGTGAGCCTCTATCATCCTCCTAGGGTGGGGCGGCGCTGTGGAGCTCGAACCAATCAGCGATTTAAGCCGACGGAGTTGGAGGTTTCCACACCGTGAGGGGCGGTGATGACCCAAGAGAACTCGGTTTTATTCCCCGGTTTGTCTAACTTTTGGAGATACAGAGTGACCCCTGGACCGGGAATGGGACTCTATCGTCCCCGGGTGGAGCTGGCTCTATAATATACGGCCTCCAGCCAATCAGAGCTCGGCCGGTCGGTGGGGTTTGGGATTATTTCCTCACTGTGCGGGGAGGTATCAATTGATCGTGGTGATATCCGTGTTCGTTACCGGGTTGTCGGAGTTGTATATGTATATGTGAATGGATTATGATCCTGATATGGGACCCTATCGTCCCCAGATGACGGTTACTTTATGTACGATCCCCGGCCAATGAGCGACCAGCGACCAGACCAAAAGGCCATACCAGGTAATACATGTTTTTTTAATTTTCGTCTAGAACTCGAGCCTGAAATTCTTAACTGCCAATTCTTGATTCAGTGCTATCGCGTACTACTAATTTTGTATCTACCAGATAGCAACAAGTAGCAGCATTACAATAGCATTCGAGGAATTGAATGAGAAGGGCAGCGTCGCCGTGTTTCACGCCTAGAATACCGTCAGCAAGTCTCTCCACACGGTCAGACTACACACTCACAGGCAGTCGGTCTGCGAGCCTCGGATCTAGATACTATTATGCATGGTGTAGCAGAAGCTGGTTCAGTGCGCGCCTCTCAGTGGCTACGTAGAGAACATGCAGCGTACATGGCCACCCCCTTGCTTGCCCTGGATGCTTGGTTGAGTCAAAACGTCGAGAAACGCACTCGAAACGTCTCTTCGTGACGAGACTAGAGGGTCAGTCTGCGCGGGCTCGGATATATCCGAACGAAATATGATGAAGCTCGGAATCGGATTCACGCAAGAAACGGCAGAAGTAGTTCACGGTTAGTATATATCGATATCTTAGCATTACTCTACATTCTACACGCGTAGACTATGTGTTGTGTGGTACCTACTCTACTCCCTGTCGAATATTGGATCGAACAAGTCGAGGTGCTGCCCTGCCCTACCCGGAGCATGGGTGCCTGCGAATGCCGACAACCATGCGGAGCCCTTGTAAATGTTTATAATTCGTACTGTGGCAACTTGTGCATAAGCGAAGCTGTGCTGCAGCTTCGGCGAGCGGCTCTGCTCTTATGTGAAATGCTGAGATACTGTCTGCGAAGCGTGTAGGAGGAGGCATGAAATACCCGAGGTCTTGCGCGCGTAAGACATAAACAAGCAACCAAGACTACGGTAGGGGGGGTACCCCCGTTTCCACTACCGGATTTGAGCCACTCGCACGATTGACTCTTTACCTGGCGGGAAAAAAAATACAACAGGTGTGTTTTTTGGAGCAGCGTAACTTACCATGTCATTGCGGATTCATATCGCAAAAATATAACACCATGAAAGCTTCAACACCGCAAAGCAACAGGGAAGTCACTTCGCGCGAGTGACGCCGAGTCACTGTAAAAGTATCCCCCCAAAATGACCTCCCTCCTACCATAACTTTGGTCTAGCTTAAGAGGCAGATGTTGTTTATTGAAATGCCGCATGCGTACTCTGTTAGCAACCATCTAGTACATGTTCACTAAAAAAGTTATCCGGTACATGATATTCTGCGCACGCTACGAAGAGCTTGTCGTCGTGCAACGATACGTTTGATGTCCTCGATGAACGGCATACCACGAGCCATGATAGACGGAAAGCGCACTATTGATAGCGCATAATGCTGTCTGCAGAATCACTGCTCTTGCCGAGTTACGCGTGCTGACACACTCGTGATACGACATGCGTACCGTATGTGTACCGTACTGCGATTAAACAGGGAACGGAATTCTTCTTCAACGAAGACTCCGGGCGGATCGAACGCCACGTGGAGTCCTGGGAAATCGAACCAATCGACGCGCTCAAGCAGCTCATTCGCCCAGGCCGGAAGAAGTCGACTGGGTAGCGAGTGCACATGTATAGAGCAACGGATTTCGTGCCGGCAGTAATTTTATCATAGGTCAACGTTTTATCAACGTTTTAAAACTGTTGATTGGTCGAACTAAAATGGATGTATATGGTCTCAAGCGTCATCCAGGATGACGCGATCATTTTCGATCCCAAGATCTTTTAGGTTACGAGAGCATGGGATCACACTTGGAATAGCACTTCGAAAGCATGAACTTTTCAACAATGTAAGAGACGGTCTGACTGGATGCTGTAATGGATGCTGTCGTGGCGCCTCGCAGGGTGCAAAGCAAAAATCGTTGCATAACCTAGTGTCAGTTGTTTTATAAAATGAGCTGATGTTTGTGAAATAAGGTTATTAAAAAGTCCAGGTTGCGACCCAAAACAACAGTAGCTCCACGTACGACTGTGTAAGGAGGACGGTCAGCCCCTGTTCGCGAGAGGGTGTAGAGTGGGCTCAAGAGACGGGCAGTAGACCTCAACCGCGCCAAGTCAATGACTCCATGCGTACCGCGCGCACGCACGTGCAGGGCAACCTGAGCACAAATGCATTTTATGTATACAGAAGGAAGCCCCGACCTGGTGGGAGTTACGCTTGCACGATATCTCATGAGGCCCTAGAGCAACGTACAAGGAAATACTTTAAAACGCTAAAAACAGGGCGCCCAGTCTGAAGTCGCGAGAAAAAGCGCAAGTTACACGCCACACAACGCCACATATACGGGTAACCGTCATTTTCAGACATGAAACCGCCCACTCGCCACCCGCACTCTACACCGATTCTACACGACTCTACGATGTCCTCCTTGCTGGTCAACGCCGACCACCGATACCCCTGAAGGCTGTCATTAACCTATTTATTCCAGGTTGTTCCCCCGCCAACCGGGGATGCAGCATTAAACGCCGCCAAGGGAAACATGCGCAGTCACGAGACCCCACGTCAGGGGGACTGTGTATTCTCCTTCGGCGTCAGGGTGAGAACTCCGTCTGCACCTACGCTGACATCAAACTTTTCGATGACCTCCGGAGTGAGATCGGGCGCGCTCCCCTTGGTCACTTGCTCGGGCGACCCCGTTGACTGCATGTATTCCTCGATGTTGTTCCCGAAATGCGGGAAATCCATCTGTCGTGGGTACATTGAAACGGCAATTTGAGGCAAGAGATTAACCACCGATGATACTTAATGTACTGACTGTTTACATGCATCTTGACGGCGCAAGACGGGTCGAACAGTGTAAGCGAGAAACGAACGAATTCCTCCAGGCATTTTGGTCCATGGCGCCAAACACGTTCCATTCGATCATTTTCTCAATACCCGAAGACTGGGTCCGTTTCATAGCTGCAGGTTGAAGATTTTTTAACCCAGCTACTTGCGCCTTTGCACACGCAGTGTCGCCCTATCCAACTACAGCATATATACCCCGTGCCCGTCAAATGGAAGGTCTTACACCACTTCGAAAAGTGGTAGTTGGTCCCCAATCAAGGGGTGCTCTAAAGGCTTAATATTGCACCAGCCAACCAGCGCAACACCAAACTCTGAAGGAAAACATTTGCTATTACGGTGGCCCACAGGATGAGGACGCGCGGATGTACTTCTTTTTTTTATCTTCCCAGAATTATTGCGGTACGGTGGCCCATACCGTAGTACCTAGGCAGCGCGGATTTACTCTTTTCTGGTATCTTCCCGGAATTATTGTTTTTGTGATATTTTCCCCCCCTCAGAAGGAAGCTACGTATCTGCGTCTGGACTATCACTTACATAGTCACACACAGGGGCACTAAAAAGCTGTAGTTAGGATCCACGGAAAGCCGAGGACCTCAGCTTTCCAACGATCGTACTTGTAGCCGAACGTACGAAGTATGGGGTTGCCGATGAGGCAGAAGGGAGAAGGTGGGTTACGGGTGCCCATCTTTAGACACACATAACTCGGGTATGACTGCGATTCGCCCAAAAACTGAACAAGTTTCTGCGCCCCACATCTCAGGCTTTTCAGCGATGCCCAATATGCAAATTGCGAGGAGTTTTGGCGTCAAAGAATATGCCCCCTCATAATATAGTAGGTATTGGTGAGCGGTTTTAAACCACCTTCGATCTCACGCTCAACCATACACTTTCGGCAAGTAGCATCGTTGGAAGGCTGGAGTTATCGGATTTCCACGGGTCCTTATCACGAGTGTATAGTGCGTCCATGCGGATCTGCGTGGCTGCTGATCAACATGCCAACGCGTTCTTAAAGCGCAAAAAGGGAAAATATTCTAACATGCCCCGACAAAAAAAGAATCCGAAATTAAAAAGTAAATACGCAGGGCCTATTAAGAGATATTATGGACCTCCGCAAATAGTACCAGGTAGTAGATAAGCGCTTGGCAGTATCCTTTCGAATACTACTACTGAGCGCGCGCGTACATCAAGTTGAGCTCACCTTCTTCAAATTGTCAGCGAGTAGGTGCCTCACGTGGCATTTTTGGCACGTGCAGATTACGATACCGTCGTCGTAGGCGTTCTTGTTAATCATGTACTGGCTGACCCCCTCGCATCGATTACAAGTAAACTGCATAAACAGCTGCCGATTTCCCGTGCCCTTGGTTTCGGCTTCCTTGTCCGCTGCCGCCGCTGCCTTCTCCGCCGCTACATTTTTCAGTTTTTTCTGTACAATGAATTCAAGCCAAGTAATCCAAACACAAAACAGAAGCAGTAGTTCTTAGTCAGAAATAGCGTATGGTCTGATCGTACCTGGCGCAACTCAGTCGGTTCATGCACAGCAGTATGAGTAGTCCGAGTGCGCGAAACTAGTTGCAACAAAATGCCACAAGATATCTGCTTCAACCGGTCCGCCGCCAACGAGTGCAAACAACGTCTTGACTGATAAACCTACTTACGAATTATTTTCCTGTGGTCGATACTGTGGTCGTTAAAAAAAACACCTTCTGGGCTGTACAGACGTTCAAAATTGCACCTGCCGCCTGCTGCTGGGCCTTTCAATTGTTTTGGGCTATGGACTGCAATTTTTTCAACTACTGGCGAGCGTTTGGGTTTTGTTCAGGTTCTAAAAACGTCAGTTGTACGTCACACCAGGTACCTATCATCAAGGGGAACAACAACGACAACAACAACAACAGCAACAGCAGCAGCAACAGCAACAGCAGCAGCACAGCAGCAGCAGCACAGCGGTACGGTGGCGGCGGCGTGCTTCTGTTGTTTCTTCGGTTAGTTGCGTGTTGCTAAAAAAATGGGGGCTGTGCTTTGCAATGCTGTGTGGTACGGCGGCATGAAAAATAAAATGCGCCATATCATATCACATATGAGCATCGTTACACTGCGCATGTACAAGCTGCCACTGCCGTTGATGCTACTGCGTGCGGTTTGTCCAACACAAGACGAAGGCCGCGAAAGGGCTTGCGCTACTCTGTTGCGTTGGTCGGGGTTCGGCGCCTCTGGAGTTGTCCCTGCAAGCGTGAGGTGTCGTCCTCTCCACCCACGTACCCCACACAGCAGCGACAACCTGCTGGCGGCAACAACAGCATATCGCACCTCAAAATGCGACGGCAAGCTATTACACATGGCTGGTCACCGCCATCCATCGGTGTGTTTTAGCATTTTCCGACAAGATCTGGAAATATCTCAATTTTGAAAAGTGCGGCAAGCGACAGAAGGAGAAACCTTAGGTTTTGCCCAAACTACCAACGACAAAATCCCCAAAATCGCAAAAACACTCCAATATTAGAAGCTCTCTCTCAACACCATCAGCGTGCAGGATAGTACTGCTGCTGTAGAACGCTGTGAGTTGTTTTTTGCTCAAAATTTTCACGTACCTCACGTGCCTCGGGGTAGATTGTTTTTAGTGCTGATTACACAGCAGTGGTAAACAATGGACTACTGCTGTTGTGCGCGAATCAAATGTGCTGAGCACAACAAATAGCAGTTTGAAGTTGCAACCGAATGCTTATACGCCCACGGGAGCACAAAAAAATACACACACACACATATTTTGAGGAGTCAGACTGGGGTAGGGGGTGCTACTAAAACCAAGTTGAAAAATATGTACTAAAAAAAAGTCATTTTCTCGATTCACACAGAAATCACAACGCTCCGGCATTTTTTCACTTGATCTTTCTAGGAGCGTGACTCCGTTTTCTCTTCTTGTGTGCTCCACTGATACGCCAGGTATATGAAAATCGCAGCTTGTGTAAACGTTTATATGCACAGTAGTAGTACCAGGTAGACTACAACAGCATCAACATAATATTACATGGGTCGTCCCTACCTTCATTACCGATACACCTGAATCAATTACACTGCAGTATAGCTCCATGCTCTATCGTGCGGATGCGGGAGAATGCGCGGGGGTGCAAAATGCACAAGCATCAGCCTTGCGTCACCCTTCGTCCGAAGGGGAACCTTGTATTTCGTCCGAAATAGAACCCTGGTGGGAGCCCTTTACACGTAGACATCATACACCTTGTTTCAAGACTTAACTGCGCCAACCCTCGCGCAACCAACCGGGAGTGCAACGATGCACCTTTTCAGCACATCTCCGTTCAACGTCACAGCACAAGGGACTTGGTCTTTGATCAAAATATCATATCTCAAATAAACCGGCTGTGACTTCCACCAATTGAGTGGTCAGTACTCATCTTCGCAAGCTGAATTGTCTTGTTTTGTTGTTACCAAGACACAATTAATACATATCATACTCGGTGAGAAGAAAGCAGAGTGCACATGTCATGCACACCTGGTACTCGTAAGATCACGTTCGAAATACCGGGAATGACAGGCTATCATCCCCTAAACCCCGTCCCTATTTCGTGCGATATTCTCCAGGAACCCTTTTTCAAAATGAAAATGTTGTCTCATGCCTCTCGCCTCACCCGCCTGTGCTTTCAGATCTCATCTACGATGCTTTTATATCGCGTAGTCTCTTTACTGGTGCATGGAAATGGTTCATTGTCGCAGGGTTGTTATACCGAAACCTGTACCCTTTGCGTTACAGCTTTCTCCAGAGTTTACTCGTAGTAGCTAATTCGTAGCAACCGAACTTCATGAGAAATGTGTCCTGGGTACCCGGGTACCCGGCTGTTAAACGGGTACTCCGGGTACCCGTCCAAAATAGCCGGAAACACTCGCGAGCACCCAGGTATTCCCCCCCCGAAAATAGCGGGTACCCGTTCAAGACCCGGTACTCGTGGGGTAACAACTATAGTACAGACAAAGCGGCACGATTACGTAGAAAACGTATACCTGGTACCTGGTAGACATAAACCGTCCGTCCCCCATGCTGCTGGTGTACATGGAAGCGTCAAGGGTTTCAACTGGGTCACAGGCTGTCCTGTTTGCCCTGGTATTATCAGGAAAGCCACTGATCACTGAACACGCCTTGGGCGCGGAAGGCATGTCGTGCAAATACTGATGGCGTACCTGGTACGGCATACCACAAGTTGGCACTGCAAATTTACTGCCACGCTCCGAGTGTTGACCACAGCTGTGAGAAGATGCACCAGGTATACCCAGTACTGATGTAGACTATCCCGGCATGCCGGTATTGCGCGAGAAAACGAAGACACGTTCGACTCGTTCCAGTACGTATCAACGTACAAGTATCAACCCAACGAATGAGCAAGTGACGTTTTTATCGTCGAGCTGGTTGTAAGCTCAAGCACCGCAGCATGTCGAGCTCCGTCGCTGACGGTACTTTCCTAGAACGGTAGCGATAGTGGTGAGCGTACCTTTCCCTTTCCCTGCGGGGAATTCTGCGGTTGACCGAAACCTTTGGTTGGTCTTGCTTCACCGTCTGTTGCACCAGTCATCATGCGACATTGGATGCCACGGCAAGCCGTACGCCCTCTGCGAAGACCTCGGCTACCGTGGGAAGAGAGGGTCTTGTGCGAGGACAGGCGGACGGACCCTGCGAGCACAAAGCGAGAAACTGGGTGGTTACATAGGTAGGAACGATTGCGGTATGTGGTGTGCACGAAAGACGCGGGAACTGGTGTCGTCGTCTGCGTACAACCAACGCAGTTCGAAGCCGAGTGCTGTACACACGGACAAGGAGGACAACACGTGTATCAATAGAATCGTAGGTGTGTTTGGGCGGAGTTCCATCTACCTTTCCGCAGTAATCGAGCACAGATATTTGAGGCGGCAGCTCGCGCCAGTGATCAGACTTATATTCGGACTTGCTAATGCTATCAAACAAATACATCAAGCTCGACGAGCATGGAGTACGGCAGTACCAGTCGTGCCGCAGTTCTCGAACAACCAAAGCGCTGCCATCAACATGACAACCTGACAGTCCCGATGGTCGGTCGGGCAACTTGAAACGATTCTCACCAGAGATGACAAAGCTATCCACCTGATGCGGTTTGGACAAATGAAGTCCCACACAAGCCACACCTACCGCCACTGACACTAAGGTCTTCATGGCAGTGCAGGAAATGGGGTACACCAGGTATTGGGCAACGGACTGAGCGTGTGAGGTGAAGCCCGCTCGTTCGCCAAGCGGGGGAAGTATTGAGCCGGGGAAGTACTATTGGAATTCCAGTGCAAGAAACGCCCTACCCGGTAATACAAAACCCTACATTCCGATGAAAAAAAAGTTATCAAAAGGTTATTGAAAAAGTGGGTTCGAGACCGACCTGCGACACCTCTTTTTTTTCATCACATAACTTTTTTAACCGATTCTATGTACGCGATTGTACTGAGTCGTTCGCGATACACTACTCGTAGCTAACTGCTGTACCTTCTGGTTTGTGTGGTGGACTCCACAAAATGAAGGGTGGACTACGACAGTTACAGCTGCATTGATAATTCAGCATGATAATTATGTGTGGTTCATGCATGTACGTACGTTGAAGCTGGTGCCAAAGAACCGCGGCGGTACTCAATAAGTTTTTTTTTTTTTTTTATCCTCCGGCGGATGGGGAAAAATAAAGCTTTATTAGCTCACCACACTTCCACGTATTTTCATTCGCGTCGTGTGTCGATTTAACTCAGTTGCTTTCGCAGCCCAACGCTAGCTGGCGCACCCTTCGGTTCCCATTGTAGGTATAGCGTAAGCTGTCCTTATCAGTGGTCTTCGTTACAACCCCGGCAGCGCAAACTGCCGTTGTATACGGGTGCGTGTGTATGTCGACCCGGCCTGTCCCCTGAGGGTCAGTTTCGGTGGAGATAGCCACCCGGAATGTCATCTTTCCGGGTAGTGTGGGACTTGCGCAAGCTCACCCACTAACAAAACCCCTGGCCATGGGAGATGGCCTTCCGCCGGACTTGGTCCAGTTACGGTCCACCCTACCCATTCGGGCGTTGGTCCGGTACTCAATAAGTACCACACAGCCTCTCCCCGGTCGCATTTTTACTACGAGACTGAGTGGTCAGCCCTTCCGATCGATACATTAATAAAAATTAAAATGCACTTTCAACTACTGTGAGATCGAGCAGAAAGGATTATTACCAGAGGTGGAAGTTTTGATGGAGTCATCTTTGGAAGTGCGTGTGATAATACTACTTCGATCGCGCGTGTTATGCGGGGTGTGTATAATAATAACCTCGTCGTGAAGTGTAAGAAGAGACGAATGAGGTCTGAAAACCGTCCATGTTTTACGCGTGCGTGAAACTTGGGTAATATTAAGAGGAACCACTGCAGTATTTTTTTTTGTGAGTTTGTTGATATTCGAGCCCGATTCGAATTAAAAACTCTCCATAATCATGTATTAACATTTGTTCAGCAGAAACCACACTATTTTTAGTATGTCATATTCTAGCGGCAGTTTTAGCGCCTTACGGAAAAGTTTAAACGTGGTATCTCCTAACCCATAGTTTCCCCCTCTCATACGATATGTTAAGAAAGCTTACATTCGCGCGGTAATATTTTTTGTACCACTGCCAGATCACTCGGACGCATGGTTCAAACCGAAAAATGCCTCAGAGGCAAACGCTGTAGGTAACCCTGAAAAACGTACGAGTTCTTTCGCCGACCAATGTTGTTTGAAGTACACTTCGGCAACAATACCATCCACTGGCATACCGACCGATGTAACGGAACCCCACGTTCCTTACAGCACGAGCGCCTCAATGCAGTTGTACGGGTTAGGGGTTGCAAAATGGCCAAAATTCAGCATTATTATCTTCACGGGGTGCAAAACACAATAATAAAGCGTACGTTTTTTTAGTGATATGCTGTTAACTTAAATAATATTGGGCTGAACGTAAGCTTTCTTCACATGTCATATGCGGAGACAACGAAGGTGTGGTTCAGGAGGTGTGACGCTTTCCGTGAGGCGTCTTTCTAGGCCGCTATTCTACTGGAAATGGTATAGCTGCTGCGGAAAAGACGAACTGTACTCGTACAAAAAGAAAAAGGGAAAAAAAGGAAAAACATACATAATTACAGCAGTAGCAATGCCAGCGCGGCCCCTTAAATAAATGTACGAGTGTAACGATCAACATATTGGAGCCGCCCGGTGTACTACTGTATTCGTATGCTGTGTCACGAGCATATCATATACTCGGACTACGTGGGCGATAAATAGTAGGTGGCCGCGGTAGGTGCGGTTGTCCGGCGGGGATCACAATGAAGAAGACACCATGCAGAGTTGGTGCGTTGTAGGATACACCCCACGTCAAAAACAAATAGATTCACCTGGCGTAGTACATGGTGGCAAATAACCGGTGCCCTCGTGTACGAAACAACGTGCCTCACATGTTAGAATACTTATTTTCTCCTCCCAACAATCTAGGCCGTAGTCAAGAAGAAGCACGGCGTCTACGCCTAACGTCTTGTCCAAATGGACGCATACCAGGTACATATCCGGCAGGTATTACACGAACGAGAAAAACCAAACGAAAACTCAGGCCGGGCCCCAGCATATTGGGTAACGTTCAGTTTCCCGAGAGTTTGTACGAATATCAAGTAGAACACGAGACAAATGTCACATGCGACAAACACATGACATGTCACTACCACAAACTGCCATTTAGCTCGCAGTAGATACACAGGCTACACAAAGGCTACAGTCGCAGAGCAACCCCCTCGTCTACATTTACTTCATATTCTTAGTTGCGTTCGTACTCAACGCCACAATTTGCGCAAATGAATACAGGCACACTTCCTGAAGAGCTGCGTGTATATAAAATAGACTACAAAGGGCAAGAACGAGTGATAACTCATCATGTTACGTGCCGCTCGAACGGTTTCCCGCAAAGTGAGTAAAAATAACCCGCATACTACGACCCAAGTAAAAAATATGCCTGACGTAACTTCTACCGCGTTTTTGGCTTCCTATTAATAGGTAACGCCCGTCTACCTTAAACAATCAACGCTGATAGGGTATTTTGCACTCACGCCTAACGCTCTCGACAACGCGACGACCACGGGTACCACATGTCCATCCGAATAACGGTAAGCAGAAACTGTCGCAGACTTCAACCAACAAAATGGACGCGTCCAAGGTCATATCCATATGTAGCAAATAGAAAAACCCACACACACAAGATATAATCGTGGGCTCTAGTGTATCGATACCTCGGCCTCTTGTTCAGCAGCCGCAGCAGGTACACACACAAAACGGAAGCCGGCTGCCGCACAGCCCCTGGGGCATGCGAGGAAAATTAACGCTCAGCATATCAACATATACACAAATGGCCCTCGTCACCGTCACTACAATCAAAACGCAGAACCCGACAACATCACAAATTGTCGCTGCTAGATTCGCCATCGGATGGTTGGGAGCTGAACGCCAACACCTCCGTATTCCCCAACCCTGACCGGAACGGATTACCAACAGCACGGGCTCCTTCTAATGCCACCACCGTGTTTTCCGTAAGTCGATGTTCACTATCCTCTAAAAAGAGTGGAACGTTAGCACTCCTATCAAAAGCTGAATCATGCGCGTGTAAAACGCGACGAGGATCAATGTCGCGTTCGCTGTCAAGACGGCCATCGCTGCTGCTTCCATCTTCTGATGGGCAGGAAGACCCGTCGTAGAAGTAGGGGCCTACCGTACCATCGTTGTCGCCTTCGTCCTGGCATAGGAAAAGGGCACAACAGTACGTCGAAAGGGCGTCACAGGAAATAAAATGGGCTCGACAATCCAATTGCAGCGATCGTGCTTCCTGCAGATAGCTCGTGCTTAGGATTCACAAACAAATCACCGCGCTGGTTGGCGTGGGCGATCGAGGCACTACCAAACACACGCAGCTCGCAAATATGATTTTCCACGATTTTCTCGATATCACAGCTGAGGAGTGTTTTTTAATTATACCAGCAACAAAAAACAAACATTATGTCGTCATGCCCCTGACTGCACTCGCAATATCCCGTTTACTTAATTCATGCCCACCCACCTCAGGGTAGTCATTGCCATAGAACCCTTCTGAGTTGGAGTCGGGGTCCTCTCCGGCTTCACCGTCGCCAAGCTCGCTCCAGTCAGAGTCATGCTCGAACCTCAGCTCAACACCAGTTGTCCATACGGCATTCTCATCTACGGGACCGATCCCGGAGAGACGCACCACCGGAGCATTTGTGGTGTCTGGCGTCTGCAATACGCGCCAACATTCAGGGAAAAGGCTTCGGGTGTTGTACGTTATAGACGAAATCAGCGAAGGACCTCAAGTGATGTGCGGCACGCTCAAGTGGATCACACACGACCATCGCCGCCAACGCAAAGTCTGTAGAGGTGGGGTTGGGCGGCGACGAGCAGCAGGGACAAACGCTGTCGCCCTAGAAGAAAAACATGAAAGTGCGAGCATTCGTCTTCAGCCCGAGTTGGACAAAATAATCCGAGCATGCTTTTAGATACAAAAATAAAATTCGAACCAAAGGCGATATACAGGAACTCGAAAACAGAACATGCAACTGCCGTGTTTATGTCGCGTGCATACTTGGAGGTGGGACAACGGCATTGGAGACAACATATCAATGGTACTGCCCACATGAATAAACATGCCACCTTTTCGGCAATCTTGCCGGGAGATGAGGCCGCCGCATCGTCCACCTGGCCTTCCACCACGGTTTCGCTGCCCCGCGCTGTTGGTGATTGCGGCGCCAGAGGCTCGAAATAGTAGAGGTCGTAGACGAAGTCCTCGCGGCTGGCATCTTTTCGGCTACCCGCGGCACGCTCCTCGTCCGCTGCACGCTGAAGCTCGGCAAAACACTCGTGATGTCCTCGCATACCAGCGATAAGAGCGGCGCTCTTACCGCTGGCATCGGTTAGGGACGCCTTCGCACCCAGGGACAGCATGTGCCGAACGGTATCCACGTTGCCGTGGAAAGCGCCGGCCATGAGTGCGGTCGTACCGTCGCCCAGCCGACGGCGAAAGTTGATAGTGGCGGGGGACGAGGCGAGGAGACTGAGAAGGCTTGAGAGATCTCCCGTTTGAAACGCCTGGCCGCAGGACCGAAAGAACAAGGGCGCGTTTCAGAAAAAGGCTTTAATTTAAGGCCACGGGGGAACCCAAGCGTCCCCTGGTCCCCGGTTTTCCGGTAACTCTAATATCTTATTGTTTTATCGGAACAGTAAAACACATGGCTAGGTTAACATGCTGCGTTTAGAGCTTCGGCTGGTTCGTGGAACACAGACCCGGAAACCCATGAAAAAGGGCTTAATCCACAGATGCTATGTGCCTCTTCAGATCGGTGCCCCTCTGGTTTTAAGCAGAGGTCCACATCTCGACTTTGAGGCACTGCAGTGGTGACAATTTGGGGTACACAAAACGAGACAAAAAACGACCCCCAACAAAACGTATGCACTTCACTAGCGGGCAGCTACAGCCCCCCTCAAGCAACCACGGCCCGCGAAATTGAGGGACGCTCCTGGTGGGGTGTATGACAACGTCGGGTGCGCCAGCCAGCAGCCGTAGGCAGCCAGAAGCGCCTCACGAGATGTTTTCGTGAGTTCGAAACCAAAAGCTACCGAAATCGCTGGAATATTTCAATTCACGCGCGGGGGCTTAATACAATGGGTACATCACCGATGAAAAACGGTTTTCACCAAAAGCTTGCTGCTCACCAGGCGGATGATATAACTCTCTTATATGTGAGGTTTAAGGGCTTACGAGAAAAAATATAGGGACACTAAAATAGGGGTGGTTAGTTATATGGAGGCCAAAAAACGAGCTAAAAGCACCAGAAAAACTCTGAATTATTGGATCTATGCTGCATTTTTTAGGGTTGGATACTGAACCAGTACGTACTGCCAGTAGTACTAGTACTAGCAGTATCCTGAAACTGGTAAACGGACTTGCCAGTACGCCAGTACATCAGTATCTACGAAGATCCCCACATACGATTCGACAACCAGCGGAAACCCATGTATTCAGGCTGCCGCAGAGAACGCAGAGAGACACACAGCCTCACAGCACACCCCACACAACCACACAGCGGTGGAGACCATACGACCATGCACAGATTTGTCTCCCCTGGCAGCTCGCCATCTGCTGCAGACCCCGGCGGCGGTGCTGGTGGTTCATGGGCTGCTGCGTCAGCAGCAGCAGCGACCCCCGGAGGGTCAGCAGAGCAGCAGCAGCAGCCCGCTGCGCCAGCAGCCCATAGTGCAGACGACGTGGGGGTTGGGGTTTGGTAGAAGATGTTCCACCAGTTTCTACTAGTTTCTACGGAGTACAATACGCTAAGGAATGATCTTATGATTCTTAGATGATTCTGCTATCCATTTCAACTCATGTGAATGGATAGACTGTATCTCCCACGATCATGGAGTTTGTAGGCGTTGCAAAGTTTAAAACATTTGGTCGACAAATGGTCCTTTCTCCCATATCAAAAACAAAAAAAAAAGTGAGTTTTCCCCGCGACAGAGCCTCTGTCAGATGAGCCAAAATCGCTTATTTATGCTCTAGTGAAGCCAAATCGCGAAAAAAAGCGCCTCCAGCGGGGCCCTCCAGGGGCGCCTCCGGCGAGGCCCCCTGACCAGCCGGGGGGGGGCGATGGTGGCGCGGCCTCGCCGCGCCACCAGTATCCTGATCGGATCCAGTATTCTGGCTGCTGTCGCAGCCAGTATACTTTGTACTGGCAACCCTAGCAAATTTTCTAAAAAAAACGAAATAAGGATCTTGTTTGCAGATGCCATACTCTATTTCAAGTGGTTTTACATGTACGCGAAACGCCTCCATACGAGTTCCTACTCAAAACATTCCTGTGCGATCCCCCGTGGCCTCAACACTGCCAGCGCTGCCCGCGGGGTAGAATTCGAAAGAAGCTGTTGTAAACTTTACCGGTAACACTTTGGATTTCGCAAAACGTGCCGTACAACTTCAAGACGATTGCCCCGTAACGTGGGTTCAGTTGTACCTGGAAAGGTGGGAAAGGAGTTGACGCCATGTGCGTTCAGCAAAGAGCCTTGACTGCGACTGAAACCTGACCACCACCACCCATGGGCTAGATAGCTATGATAGCAACGGGAATTCTCACCTTGAATATTGCCTCGTCCATCTGCCGCTCCACAGGGTTTAAGACGGGGGCAGCCGAGCGAGTTGTAGCAGCCTCTCTCCCGACGTCTGTCTCGCTGATGGTGGTGACATCCATACCGCTATCGCTCCGCCCGACAGCTTGAAGGTCGATCACGTGGAAGTCAGCAGCAGCAGCGCGTGATGCCAGGTCACCAGACGACGGAACTCCATCCCCACTCCCACGACCCGAGTCCGCAGCGGTGCCAACAGCTCTGGCTTTGACACGCCTCACCTCTAGGTAATGAAGCGCATCGGGCGGTGACGACACTGGAGGGGCTTCCACATCGCTTAGAAGGCGGGTGGCCAGCTGGCCTCCGCCTGTGCCGGCAACGTCGGCGACATCGTTGGGCGCACCAACAAGCCTTGAAGCCTCTTTCCTGCCGCTCCTGCCGGATTCAGTCGTTCGCACTCGCTTGTAAAATAACTTCGAAGGTTTTTGGTCTAGCAGGTGCTGTTGCCTCTCCTCTGCGTCTTTGTTGATGCTGAGGTGCGCGAGGGTATCCTCGATGGGTTCGGTGCCAGCACGTCTCTTGCGATCCGGTGCTAGGTCCTTGGTGCTGCTGCTGTTGGTTCCTTCGTCGGTGGAGACAAGGAGACTATCAACGGATGCGTCTCCTCTTTTGCGCTTGACTCGGAGGACGACCAGGTGAGGCGCGGGTTTCGTGGAAGCCACAACCGAGGCCGCCACAGCTAGTGCCTGCTGCGACTTTTGACAGACCGGAGCACGCGACATGCCGGTAGTGCTTGTGGGCTTGATTTGGGCTGTGCCACGGCCGGGCTGGCCAGGTGCGCCATTCCTCGGCGAAGTAAGGTCCCGTTCTAAACATGCTAACTAGGACGATGGAACTCCTGGCAATGAACACGCTATCGGACATCGGACAGATGCAGTGCAGAACAAAAAACAAGCTCAGCCATGATCCGGGGTGTTATCATCGTGAATAACCACGGGAAGCCGCGACTTGTCAAGTTCTACCAAACTGTGGTGAGTGAAGAGCGTGGTTCTTTCGCCAAAAGTAATTGAGTTCATTGCAAAAAGTGCACTCTGCCGCTGCGTGTTCCCCGCGTTCTTGCCTGCACTGTTTTTCCTGTTCGTTGGCGTCAAGATCGCTTCTATTTGACAAATATCGTCATGGGCGGGAAGAGAACAGGGAGGCAGACAGCGTTGAGTCACCGCCGTCCATGGCTAGCTACTCTGGTCCCTAGAAAGCCGTTGCAAGTTTGTGTCTGAACCTCTGGGGGCCAGTTGTAGCAGGCAGTATCAAGAGCCTCGTTGTCGACTATTAATAAAAGCATGAATGTGTATGCATAGATCCGGACCGTAACTGGAGAATTTTGGCGGATGCAGCAGGGGGCTGTTTTCTCATGGTCGGGGGTTTTGTTAGAAGGTGACCTTGCGCAAGTCACACAATCCGGAGGGATGATGTCCCGGGTGGCTCTATCTCCACCGCACCTGATCCCCAGGGATCAAGTCGGGTCGACATGCACACGCATCCGTATACAGCGGCAGCTTGCGCTGCTGGAGTACCTGGTAGTAACTGTGACCGCCGGTAGGGACAGCTCGCGCTGTCGTTACCAAGGGAACAACGATACGCCAGCTAGCCTACGTAGCGCTGGATTGCGAATGTTAATGAGTTACATAGACACGATTGCAATGTATGAAAGTACCAAATTACATTCATGGCGGTGAGCTTACGCTTATCTTCCCCATCCGCGGGAGGATTGAAAAAATAGTGTCAACTTTCACTTTCTGTCCGATACGATATCGTTGTGCACGAGTACTCGAGTGTCGCGACCCCTAAGGCGAACATTCAAGCCGTTTCGCCTCGACACACTACAAGCTGCTGCTGTAGCTGTCGCCATTAAAGAGGCCCCTTTTCAGACTCCTCTCCGTCATTTCATGACAGCAAGCCACCCGGAGAACGTAGAATTGTTTTGTTTCCGGTTGCAACTGGACGGCTGTAGCGAAATGGCAGCGCTATACCTGGAAATGGGTAGAACTGCCCGGCTTCATGCGACCTCGTACTTAGCGTAGCATTGTGCATGCCGTCTCCCACTTGACTCCCAAGTCTGTCTGCGATCGGTGCTGCCCAAAACACTTGCTACGATTACCAAAACCCACAGGTCGGCGAGGAAGCTCAAAAAAGCGTGATAAATCGCATATTTCAACAGGTCGCTCAGCGCCCAGACTCTTTTTGCAATTACTTGGAAGGGATCATCCCTGAGTGGGGGGAGGGCACGAAGCTGATTTATCGGCACTACGCCACGTTGTACTTCGTGTTCGCCGTTGACGCACAGGAAAGCGACCTTGGGATCCTCGACCTTGTGCAAGGTAATATTCCCCATGCTACTCTCCACCCCATGATTACATTGCCGAAACCTGTCGGAGCATGTGCCACCAGGTTACAAGTACAGCAGTCTGTACGTACTTTCTGCACGATCCACCTTATCGCACGCCTGAATTATTTGTCTACCACCACCTGACGGCTGCCGTACGCGCTCTATACGCCGCCCCAGCATGCCGTTCGTGCAGCTATTCACGGCTTGACTGCAGTCCTCGCGTGAGATGCGGCAATAGTTTGTGATCAGGGGGAAAGCGAGACGGGCAAACAGCAGTGATACGGCCGCATTCGATTGACCGTCGAAATTCAAGTTTTTCGGTTAATACCGCCGCTGTACATAAAAACATCCTTGCCGGTATACAATAGTTACGCTTGGGCGACAGTATATGACACCCGATACCTGGTATTCGATATAGTATCCATATTGGTGGTCGCAGTCGTGGTTCACGAACGGACAGCGTCTAAACTAGCGAACGTGCACAAGTTGCTGCGGTTGTTGAACCCGCATTCGCTCCTTTTCCTCAATCTGGTATTTTTTTCGTTCCGCCTACCTATAATTTCTGATTGTCGAGGCCACGCTTTAACCTTTACTCCTCCCTGTTGCGTCCAAACTTGAATCTATCCTGTGATCGTCAGTCTTCGTAGAGGCGCTGGACAAATGCTTCGAGAACGTGTGCGAGCTGGACCTCATTTTTCACTCAGACAAGGTGCGCCACGCTGCCCTCCTTTCTGCGCGTAATTTAGCGTTGTGCGAATTTGTTTCAAATTCTTCCTTTTGCCATATGCGACGCGTGATGGCCTGCTTGCAGCCACCGTCACCTAGTGCTGATCGCAAAATTTGCCGTATTCGAGCCTTGACTGGTCGCGGTAGGAGTTGTACGTTGTATGTACTTTTATCGTTACCTTTGGAGCTACCCATGCGCTAGTGTAGGCCATCGTGACACATACGTGACGGGGTTACCTGCGGCACTCTATAGAGGACTCACAGCAGCTCATGTACATCAATGAGTCAAGGCGACACGGCGCCGCCCGTGTGATCCCTGTGCAATATACACATGACACGCAATGCTCTCCCGCCCGGCCTGGTTGCTGCAACCCAATTTTGTGTGCATTCATGAGCTCTGGAGATTTTGTGATATTTGACGAGTAGTTTCGACGTACTCATAAGTATCAACTGCGGCGTTATACACGATCACACGTCAAGAGGCGTTGCCGAGCTCTTGCCCATGCTCTTTTTTCGTGCTCGTTTCCTCAAAGGTTCATTACGTCCTGGATGAAATTATCATGGGCGGTATGGTGCTCGAGACCAATATCAACCAGATACTGACGGCCATCAACGATCAGACACGTCTACACGCTGCATCCAACAAGGTCGGACTGCCCCCGTCGGGTGGAATCAGTGCGCACGGCAGAGCTCGACCAGGGGGGGGGGGGGGGGGGGGGGCGGACCTTCAGGAATGCCTGGGATGCGAACACGATGACAGCTGGAGCACTCTTATTTTGGAAACACCCGCTCTTCGGCTTTACCGGAACGCCGCTGCTGGTCACTGGAGGGACGGAGTTCGTTGCATTATCGAGGCGTTGAGCTGGGGGCAGACCGCCATGGCTGGTAACGCCAGTGGGACGAGATTAAAGGCTGGTCGTATTAGGTTAAGAAGCGTTCGATTCTTAGTCTGAACCGCCGCGAGTATATTGGGATTACCCTGGGAGCCATGGATGTCATCGCCTCAAGTAGTCAGCAAGAGGAATACATCGTAAGAAATCTGTGCCTTTTGTTGCAACAGCGGTAGGAAAAGGTGGTCGCACGAAACATATGGGGACCCCGTCGCCAAGAGCAAAATGAGGGACTTGAGTTGAGCTGAGTTGGTGCCGAATCTGCTACTCGTACCCCGAGTGCGGTGTGCTTCAGGTGAAACAAATGTAAGGACGCTGATCGAAAAGCGGGCACACCATGGCGAAGTTATTCCGCTGTCGGCCTCGTGCCACCGACAGTATGTTTGCTTTTTACGCGAATGCAGTTATGGGTGGAACGTGTTCTACACCCAGTAGCGTTCGGCGAGGGTCGGTGCTTGTCTCTAGAGGCATTGCGCTCCTTGATCCACCGAGTCCGAGAGACGTGTAGGAACTGCAGCGTTCTCTTTCGGGGATCCGTGTGCATCTTTACGTCACGGCTGCCAATACTTATCTTCCCTCCACTATCGAATCCACGCGAGCAACCACCAAACGTGTTCGAGATATGTACTATGATACATGCGGCGACGATCCAGGAACTGGAATCGCACCTATTGTAAGTGCTCGACAGGGGTGCACCGCAATGACACCGCGTCGGAATGCGTTTGGAATTGCAACGTTGTGGTCGGCGAACCAGGTGGCCATAGTCTCGTATATTTGTTCGACAGAACAATGCTCACAAACAATAGCACGCGGTGCTTACGTTTTTACATTATTTCAGGCAGGGCCTGTGTCCACTTTCATTGGCGCCATGGGTGGCAAGGCTCTGGCACGGCAGTCATACAGTACCTGCCTCCGACGCATTGACTGTCTCACAGCACCCTTCTCGCTGCGCGCAACGCCGTAGAATAGCGCAGCAACAATAAACAGCGAATCGGCGATTGCCGCTCGCTACGTAGATCAAACCCTACAGGAACACTGCCGTACTCGGTGCTACCCCAACCGCTGTGCCCAGTCTAAATTGGCCGCGAGAACGAAATGTCTCTAGCAGCTAATCGCCTTTGATTATATTCAACTTTCAGCGCTCAGTCTAACACTGGCACCCAAAGGGTCTTGTAATCCCATAACATAATAAAATCTTCAAAGAGAGGCATTCGTCACGCACTCCCCCTAGGAACAGTCTCAACACAGTTCCAGCGGGTGAATGCAGGGCTACGGTTCCAGCTGTCTGAGTCTTCGCCGCGAAAGTTCCTTTGCCCTAAACACGCACCTTCCCAAAGCTCCTGGACTCAACTGTAACATTACTGCAAAGGGGTCGAGGCGACAAAGGACGTGACTCAGGATTATCAGCTTTCTCCGCCGATATCCCTGGCCGTAAAAGACCTGCTCGGGTCAAGGGGTGGGAGCCACGCGCTTGAGCTGAAGGTCGTAGCGCACGTCCATGCCTGGCTTGACGAGGCAGTCACCGTTCTCGATGCAGATGCCCTTGTCGCCGAAGGCCATATTGGCCGGTACAACCATCTGTACCTCCGCGCCAGCCTACCATGGGGAATACGCAGGGGTTGGGGTGGTGTGATATATCAAACGCGCATTCTGTTGGTGTGCCATATGGAAGGGCGTTGGGCAAAAGTGGCTGACATGTCGCACTCGAGTATTTATTGTCGTACTTTTGGTGCCAACTAGAATGCCTCATCGCTATACACACCCCATGCGGCAAATTAAAAAACGTCATCATGCACACGGCTCGCTACACCTTGCGATATCGAAATGCCGGATAAGGGTCGTTCCTAACGAAGCTATTATTTCGGTTTTTAATGAAAATTTCGGTTCCTCCCGAAATAAATTTGGGAAAAACCTGAAAAATTCACCCCCGAAAAAACTGGCCTTCACGTTTTTTTAAATTTATTTTATAGGGAAAAAAATAGAGTATAGGTACAAGGGTGTAGATCGGGCAGCCGCACCGCTCGAGCTGTGCCACCACTCGCGAGCGCACGAGACTGAGCAGGGTTGTTTCCAAGGTCATTGGCATGTCATGGCTGATCGCAGAAGGTGCAGTGGGCTTCTGAGCTCTCGTCGTCGAGTTGACAAAGTGACGCACCGAGGCGGCCGACCGACCGAGCTCGCTGACGGCTGTAGCTGAGATGTTTGTCACGTTGGGAGTTGTAGCGCAACGAGTTCGTGATGGATTTCCCTCGCCAAGGCACCGACACCTGCCTACGAGTAAGGCCAACTCCAGTGGGACAACCACGTGGGTGTCTTCCGCGAGCGTTGCTGCTGTAGTGACGGTTCTGTGCCCGGTGGACGATTGTTTTGCGAGCCAACTGAGGCTCGTACTCGTGAAGATTCAACCCTAGTAGATTTCGGTAAAATACCGAAATTCAATCAAAAACTGAAGTGCTGCACGAATGTTAAGACCGACCCTAAAGAGCCGCAGGAACAACCTACCGAGCGGGTTTCGGGCGTCCGTGTGAATTTCCCAAGCCGTACAACCCCCATAAAAGAATGTCATTTTCAACGAGGAAAACTTACACAAGTAACCGCATCGTGTTTGAATCTATTTCTTGCAATGCAAGCCCCTTTAACAAAACAGATCAGTAAAACAAGATAAGGCCTCGCTCGAGCTACGTAGTTGGACGGATAAAAAAATGAAATACACGGACAGCACAGACGCCATAGCAGAGCTTACAGCTTATTCGCGGCATAGGTATACCAGGTAAGTTGGACAGGATACTACGCTTTTCACGAGAGTGCTGAACACGGTCGACTGGAGATATCGAGCGCGATGGCGATGCTGCGTCGCCACGGGCCGCTAACGATGCAGACATCGAAAGGTCATCGTTCACGTTGTGCGCAAGAGACGGGGCTAGTGGCAATTTCCTTCATCCTCGCTTGGAATGGCTATGCGCACTAACGACACGAGTGGCCCTTCTCACATTCATGAGGCGTAGCACCTCCTCCCATCCCTTGATGACCTGTCGCGCGCCTAGCTTGAACGCGATGGGTTTCCGCCCTGGCGCATTACTCGCGTCGAAAACCTTACCGTCCGGGAGGAACCTGTCAACGCAATTTTCAGAGCATACGACGGGCAGGGCAACGCGACTCAACAGGGTTTCGAGATTCAATGACGAGCTTGGCTTCACGACGTCTAGCCTGATAGGACTTGAGGTTAACCCCGTGGGTTAAGCTCAAAAATGAACCGCATCAACGACCAGATAGATATGTGGTAAAGTAATCGTCAGCAATATATAATCCTAACTGCCAGTACGTACATCAGGACGGGGTGTGAGCAAAACTACAGGAAAACCCTTCAGTCAGCTGTTACAACTAATAACCCCTTGGAGACAGGAAAAACACGTATTAAAACATCGACGACCATAGCATCGGCCACATCAAGCAGCCCGGGATAATGGGGTAGGGGATGCGTGTTCAAAGTGCGAGAGAGGCAGATGTACGACACGCGCGCGGTAGGATGAAACTTGTATTGCTACGCGCTATTCCAAGACGGCTGACGATGCCGCACTTCTAGTGTTTTAGGTGGTTGTACCTGGGTCCCAAAATGATTTGCACATGACTTCACGTTCGGCGGCTGACAATAACGGGTGTCTCGCTCACCAGAAGAGCGGATGGACTGGCCCTGCTTCTTAACAGTAAGATGGTGTTTCGCTCAGCAGGAGAGCGGACGGACGGGCCCAATGCACACATGAGACGCCCACTTCCACCTCAATCATATAACCTTTCTTCCATGAATACTCCATTAGGTCTTGTAAAGCCACATTCCAGCCCGCCGTCACCATAAAAGCGCAAGGAGTCTACACGCCAGTGCGCAAAGAGTCTACACGCAAGTGGTGGTACCCTTGAAACATACCAGGTACCAAACAAAACCCAGGCGGGGTTCTGGTATGGATTTGCCCTGTAGATGAACTATTACCATGCACCAGGTAGGCCGTTGTCATGTCTCACCCTGTGAAATCCACAACGCAGAAGTCGCCGTCTCTCGCGACGGGTCCAGTGCCCTCTTTCAAGACGATGAACTTTACACCGCCAGCTGTTGTAAACACTGTTGGCGAGGGCGAGAGAATTAGAGAAGAGACAAGGATCGCGTCAAAAATACACGAACAGAGAAGGGGTTCACCAACCACTCATACCTGTTACTACTGTATGTCATTGTATGCTACTTCGTACAGCGGTATAGAGCTGTAAACGAAAAGAGTACCGTGTACCGTACGATATAATACGAGGTACAAACCAACAAATGAGGGATGCTGAGGTTGATCATGTGATGGTACAGGACCAATGATCATATTTTGATACAAGGGCTGCGCATGGGTGCCGGCATTCGCCGGCACCCATGCTCCGGGTAGGTCAGGGCAACACTTCGACTTGTTCGATTCAATATTCGATAGAGTAAAAACCGTTACCACACAACACATAGTCTACGCGCGTAGAACGTGAAGTAATGCCAAGATATTGATATAGACAAACAGTGGACTACTTTTTATTTCTGTCGTTTCCTCCATTTCTCCGTTTCTTGCGTGAATCCGATTCCGAGCTTCAAAATATATATTTCGAACGGATAAATCCGAGCCAATGCAGAATGACCCTCTAGTCTGGCCACGAAGAGACGTTTCGAGTGTGTTTCTTGACGTTTCGACTCAACCAAGCATTCAGGGCCAGCAGAGGGATGGCCAAATGTTTGCTGCATGTTCTTTACGTAGCAACTGACAGGCGTGCACTCAGCCAGCTTCTTTCTGCTACTACATGCATGATACCATAATATATTACGCGCGATCGGAGTACCACACACAGCTTGCAACGATGAATTTCGACAAAATTCGATCTCACCGCAGCTGGAGTGTATTTATATTTTTAGACCGACTGTGTCTGTGTGTATAGTGATCGTAGAGAGACTCGCTGAGGGTATTCTAGGCGTGAAACACGGTGTCGCTGCCTTCGTCATTCAATTGCTCGAATGCTATTATAATATTGCTGCTATTTGTTGCTGTAGACCACTCTCGTCTGGTCGATGGAATATTAGTAGTACGCGATAGCACTGAACAAATAATAGTTCGCTCGGATCGACACCGCCCCCCACGGTGTGGAAACCCCAGTTCCATTGGCTAGAATTGCTGATTGGTTCGAGCTCCACAGCGGCCCCCCACCCTAGTAGGAGGATGACAGAGGCTCACCAACCGCTGGGGGGCAGTTCCGTCGCACACAGGGGAGATAGGGCCCCATCCCCGGTTCAGAAATCCTCCGAATATCTACAGCCCCAGCAACGCGGGAACTATGACGATGATCTCCCGGGTCGATATACCTCCCCGCAGGGCGTGTCAACCCCGACTCCATTGAACTGGCTTATTTTCTCGTGATTGGCTGGTAGGCTTTGACCCAGTAATCTCACAACTATTTTGACCGAGTCGGGTTCTCTCGCATACTTCTCGCATTCGGCAAACATTTGCAATGCGAGCGCAGTTCAATGGGTTATTTGCATGATAGGTCGCACAAAAAAGCGATTTTGAGCCTATATCAGGTTGGCGTGCCGAGCAAGTACGCTCAAAATGAGGATGAGAAACACTTGAACGCAACAACAGCACCAAACGCAATAGAAATGGACGAATTAGAGCAATGTTTATGCAGGATTCAGTCCCCCCCGGTCATAAGCACAATGAATTTCAAACAAAAATGGGGTGGTCGAAGAAAAACGACATAATAATATGTGGAACTAAGATTGGCACGACTCGAGCATAATAACCAACCGTGGAAAAAAGTCTGAAATTAGGCCAAAACAGTGCGTATTTGACTCACTGGCAGAATGGTCGAATAATCATGGAATACTTGCTGTGCCCGAATAATCATCTCTTTGTCGCTAACGCGGCACCGAAAAAAATCGCTGAAAATTCCTATTTCGTTCGCTTATCGGGTCAGAAACCTAAGCTCGCTAATACTTTCGCGGGTTTTCTTGCATACTACTCGCGTATGGCAAAAAATTGCCATGCGGCGGCAATTCGTACCAAACGCTCGACCTCGGGATAAATCTAAGCAGTTGGTGCACAGAGCGTCACGATAAAGCCATTCGGGATCATAGGAAGAGCGGTCAAATCGCCATGTCCCGGCATACTAACAGCCATATATATTGCCCACAACAGATAAGAGCAATGAACGCCTGCTTCGGCTTGACACAGGGTGATCTTGAATCGGAATATAATACCCGTTTTCTTTCTTCTGTCTTTTCCATTATTTTCTTTTTCCAATTGACTTGCGTCTGACGTGCGTATGTGTAGTGATAGGTACCACAAGGTATTTGTGCAGAAGATCCTTATTTTACGATACTGCTATATCGTCGATTGCTGTGGCGCACATAAGATATTGTCAACAAGGTCCCTATTAGTGGTTAAGTCCTGGCGAACGAGATGGTATTTTCAAGAAGATCCCTATTTTTTATTGCACTGTCATCAATTATTAATCGCAGGGGCACACGATGTGTTGACCAGCAACAACAACAACAGGCAGTAGCCAGCGCAATTCTTGCAACCACACAACAAGGCGTTCGAAACACTACTACCTTGATAATCAAACCTACATTTAGAAGTGCATCCACGTTTCGTTTGTGGGCATAAACATACATGGAATTAGTGTGGGATATTTATTATGCGGTCCTGAAAAATGGATGGTGAATCCTGGACCAATATATACGGAACGACTCTTTGGAACGGCGATGATGATGAAAAAGACTGACAAAACATTGTTTCTCGTAATGCGATTTTTAAAAGCGACCACTCCGTTCGTTGTTTGTTTTATATTTGTTTTATGGTCTGGCCTGTTGAGTTGTGTTTTCGTACCCGGTACGCTGCTAGTATTCCACTTGCTTTATACCTTGATTAATTGCGATTGTTTGGTTTACTCCGTCTCACAGTTTGTGACCACAAAATAATAAGTTGTATCCCTCTAGGATAAAGAATCAGCACGGACATTGGGTGTAATGACGTTGTTGGGTAGGGAACGGCCCCCCTCGAAGACAACGAACGCTCGAACAAAGGTATTTAACCTTGAAATCCAATATCGAAAAGCAACGACACAGCAGTCAGTCGTACGATGTGCACAATAGACCAAACGCTTCGAGGTGTGACCATGAAAAAAGTGTGGTGGGAACGAAATAAGAAACCAATTTGGAAATGATGCCAACTTGGAAATAAACGTTTTCCCATACCTGGTAGTTTTTTGCGTTCAAGATCTGCATATGCTGAGATCCAAGAATAGCTCGGGCGTATACCGCCCAAAATACAAAAATTTGCGCACTTCTCGCTTGTCTCGCTCAGCCCACGTACCCGATCCCGGCCAGGTGCGGAACGGATACGGCAGGGCGAGGGGCTTTGAGCCGCCCCCCGAAGACGGCGTTCGAACGAAGCTATTAGACCGAAAATTCCAGTTCCGAAAATCGCACACTGAGGCGGAGACGGAAAAAAACTCCAGACCGAATCCCCCAGAAAAGAATGATCATATACACCAGCATATTTACAAGGGCTCCGCATGGGTGCCGGCATACACCGGTATCCAGGGCAGCACTTCGAGTTGTTCGATTCAATACTTGGTAGAGTGAAAAAAGTCACCACACACAATCATAGTCTGCGCGTACAGTATGTAAGGTGATGCCAGAGTTCGATATAGACTACAATCATAACAATGTACTACTATTAATAGCCACCGTTTTTTAAGTGAAGCCAATTCCGAGCTTCATTCATTAGATTTCGATCGGATAAATCCGAGCACACGCCGACTGACCCATTAGTCTGGCGACGAAACGTGTCGACTGCGTTTCTTATGATAGTTTTACTCAATCAAGCATCCGGGGCCAGTAAGGTGACTGACCATGTCCGCTGCGTGTGATTAGAGAAGTTGTACATGGACCAATTGCATAATACAACAGCAATCAGTCCAGATCGAGTCGATCGCTGTCACTTGCTTGGGTATCGTATTATTACAGCAGCAGTAATACACTTCGCTCCTTTTCTTTTTCCCATCCCATTTATTGTGATGCTCGCATTACTCTCGCCCTCCCAATGCAGTAGTATAACTTAGATCCGGGGTCATATAGCGGGCTCCCCTCCCCCCTCCCCACTACGGTACCCGCCCTAACTTTTATCTCGAGAAGAATTCAGCATTTTCTTCCCTCGTTGATTCGCGTCGATTTGTACCTACCCACGCTGCTAGGCGATTTCAGCAGTTAGTTGATCCTTTTTTTCCAATTTATTTCTGCAAATAAATTAAGCCAAAAAAGCTCGCAACGGTGGTTATTTAACTCAAGGACCAACGCTAGTATTAATAGTAGTAGTATTCGAGTGTAACCCCACTAGACCACAGGGGCGACCGGCTCTATATCACTCACTGCCCCGGTGGCGTATCACGTTATATCCTCGAGCCTGGTATAGGTCAGCTTCGTGAGTTCCAATCCCCCCGAGTGCGTACTCGTATAATTTTGTCGTCTTGTGCACTAATTGACTTGCGGAAAGCGCGAAAGCGTAAGCGCGCCATCCTACTGTCTACGTACCACCACCTTCGAGTGGCGGCGCTTAACAACAGGAGGAACTTGTATCATACACCCCTCGAGGCCCCGGGGACGCAGCCACTCGCAATGCTGCTTTGTGGCTTTTCCTGACGCAGTAAAATCGTACTCACTACTATCTCCTCGTTTAGTCATGCGTGCGCTTGCCACGTCTATATCCATGTATGTACGTGTACCTATCAAAATTCATTAAACAAATGCACTACTATGAGCCCTACCGCATTACCATAGGGATTTTTTTTACAGTAATATTACTATTTGTTTTGGCACAAAATATGACGCCAATTTGGAAACAATGTCGTGGGAAGTTTTATTTCATCAACCTCTCCATACATCAAGATCCGATGAATAACTGGAGAGTACCGTTCAAAAATATAAAATTTTGCGCGCTTCTCGCTTGGACGGCGGCCTTCGAACAAAGCGACTTGACCGAGAAATGCTACAGCACTGCCCATTGAGCTATAATTCATCACTTGATTCAGTAGCTCAATAGGTAGTGCTACTACATATATATGTTGAACTACCAAAATAACTGTTCATAATGTCAGCGCGCACGCTTGAAAAAGACAAATAAGAAGTCGGTGAGAATCGAACTCACGACACATAGCACTACCCACTGTCGCATGACCCAGCAACACCCAGTGAGTGGGTTATGCAAAAATACAACCAAATATGTTTTCCAGTTCGTTAACTAATTGTCACCGACTTCGTAAGCGGAGTGGAACGCACGATGGCAGGATAGGGAATACGCGAGGAAACGGGTCCGTTCTGCTCCAAACGATAGAGGTCTACAGCGAGCCTTGAAGGCGACCACCAAACAGCTGAAACGCACGCGGGCGGAAGCTGTACAGAGGTTCTTCGAAGATTACGCCAGCCGACTCGAAGGGCGTATCCTAGAAGGTGATCAGTTTGGCTTCTCCAAACACCTCAAGGGGATGGATGTGGAAGGGGAGCCGACGTTTAACTTGCAGTATATCAAATACGAGGAAGGTCGATTGCTGCGGGATAATGCCCTCATCCGCAAGCGGCGGGTGAGGTGGTTTCACAAACTGCTTAACACGAAGTCGCCGACTATTGACCCGAGCATTGTGGACGAGCTTAAGCAGTGGCCCCCGTGCAGACCACTGGACAATGTCCCGTCTAGGTACGAAGTAGAGGAGGCGATCCGTGCGTTGGCGAACCGAAAGGCGGTAGGGCCCGATGGTCTCCCGGCCGAGCTCTTGAAGGTTTTGGCCGACGAAGGAGAAATGAACACCCGCGGAAAGTTCCACGACATCATCGTCGCTGTGTGGAGGAGAGGTGGCGTGCCGCAACAATGAAAATATGCAACGATTAAGGTGCTTCACAAGAAGAAAGATCGGACTGAGTGTGGCAATTATCGTGGCATCTCCCTTGTGGCTCACGCCGGCAAAGTACTCCTCAAAGTCATCGCGGGTCGCCTGAGTGACTATTGCGAACGCGAGAACATTCTGCCGGAGGAACAGTGTGGGTTCAGACCCCAACGCTCGACGGTTGACATGATGATTGTAATACGACGACTGCAGGAACTGGCGCGGAAGGAGGACACCCCCTTGTACATGTGCTTTATCGACCTCACCAAAGCATATGACTCCGTCGACCGAACCCTTCTGTGGGATGTCCTTGCTCGTTTTGGTGTGCCATCAAGAATGCTCGCCGTCATCCGCCAATTCCACGAAGGTATGCAAGCATGCGTGTGGCTGGATGATGAAAAGTGCTCGGATAAGTTCGACGCGGGGCAACGTCTCGGGCAAAGATGCGTGCTCGAGCCACTGCTGTTCAACATGTTTTTCACGGCGGTACTGCGTGTGGCCGAGAAACGCTTCCTCGCTGATGCAGCCATCACGGACAACATGGTGCAGCTCCAACAAAAGGAGAAAGGCGAGAAAAAGAGCACTTCATGCAAAGGCAAAGTCGACGGGCGGAGGGGGAAGGGGCGGGAGGAGGTGCAGATATTGTGGGGTATGCCGTACGCGGACAATGCGGGCATCGAATTGCGATCATCAGAAGGGTTGGAGAGGATGATGACGGTGATCGTGGCTGCGTGCTCGTCGTTCGGGCTCACGGTCTCCGAGGTGAACACAGAGAGTATGTGCCTGCAAACCAAAGGCGGGGGGAAGGTGTCGTTCACAATCAATGCAGCCGGCCAGGTATACAAACAAACAATCGAGTTTGTGTACTTGGGCGGGGCTATCACCGCAGACAGAGACCTTAGCATTGAAATAACGCGGCGTCTTCAGAGGGCCTGGGCCTGCTTCCAGCGGTACAAGATGGAAATCTATGATCGCCCGGGTGTGCACTTACAGTTGAAGGTGCGGTTGCTGAAAGCTGAGGTGGTCGAGACATGCTTTACGGTTGCATGACGTGGATCCCGAACAAGCCTGACTATGGCAGGCTACGACGATTCACCACTCCATGCTCCTCCTATGCCTCGGATGGCGGAAACGGAAGCGCGACGACCACACCCTATCGTACGCCGACGCGCTTGCCAAGACAGCTTCCGAGAGCATAGGGGCGATGGAGCACAAACGGAGGATATTGTTTGTGTGATTCGTAGCACGTATCGGGGAGGAGCGTCTGCCACAGAGGGTGACGTTTGGGGAGCTTGTTGGGGGAAGGGCTACTCAGGGGGGCAAGAGAAAGACTGGATGGCTCATCTGAGGGAGGATATGTCGGTCTTTGGAATGAAATTCGAAGGGTGGCGAAAGGCTGCTCAGAAGGCCGGCAGATGGTTTCGGCGAGTAGAGGAGGGAGCCGAGTTGTTCATGCGGAATTGGCATGAAACGGAGAGACGCAAAGCTGCAGAGCGACGCGCAAAGGCTGCGGCAGCGCCATCCACCGTCGGTATCTCTAAGCGGCCGGGGGGAGGGGGGAGGGGGGGAGGGGGAAGGCGGGAAGGGGGGAGGGAGGGGGAAGGGGGGGCGTCATGCCTAAGAGACTCAAGTCTGGGTCTGGCCATCATCGTCTTGAAATTTGTGGCCCTTCCAATGGCCGTCGCAGGATAGCGTAAGACCCCCCTGACTTCTTCGCCATGTTGCGTTCTCTCCCCAGTTCCATTGATGATGCACTTGATACCCTCTATGAGCCCAATACCGTCTTCAGTCAGTTCCTCGGGTTTGCTAGCATGACTTTTTTTTCTCTTTTCCTTCTCTTCCTTCCTCTTCTTGTATTTTCTTGCTTTTTTTGTCTTTACTTTTATTTCCTTTCCTTTTTCATGTTTTCGCTTTCTTGTCTTTCCTTTCCTTTCCTTTATCTTCTTTTCTTTTCTTTGTTTCTTTTTTCCAATTGACTTGCGTCTGTCGTGCGTATGCGTAGTGATAGGTACTACGTGCAATACATACGTGGTACCGGTAGTCTTTCTTGGGTGGCAAGCGGTATAGTCGGTTTTTCCAGGCGCGAGTATTGAGACGTATGCACCAATATGGACTTGGCACATCGTAGGCTGACTCCCGATTTCACTTTTACTGGAGTATATGTTTCTGGTGAAGGCATGAACTGCGTCAGCTGTGACATAAACATAATTACCCTTATCTCGGTCGCGGTCGGTCGTTAAACTTTGAACTTCTTTGAACTTTTAGGCTGTACAGACTTCCAAAACTGCACCTGCTGCTGGACCCTTCGAACAGCTTCCACAGCTGCTGGGCCATTCGTGCGGCTGTCCCAGAACGTCAAAACGTCAGCTAGTTTTTTAATTTCAATGCTGGTGGTGTTGATTACGTTGAAAATCTGTCGTACGTAGCCACCCGTTGCTCTTCATGTATGTAGATGTCAAACGTTTGACAACCAACGCACCACCAGCACCACTCACATCCTTCGACCAGTCCATCTGCGAGACACTCTCTCTCTGCTCTCCTCTGGGATAATAAACACGCGCAAGAGCAGCAACAACGGTGGCAGTGCTACTGGCGGTGCTTCCTCTACCGCTGCTGGTGGTGGTGCTTTAGTGCTGTTGCTGGTGGCTTTTTGCAGCAATCGCTCAAGCTTTTTCTGCCGGAGCAACTCAACCCTCGCCAGTGGTGACTCCCCCTGCGTACAAACGTAAGGAGCCGGAGCCTGAACCTTCCGCAGGATCGACTGCGGCTTCAAGCGGAATCCCGGCGCCATCATTCGCCAATGGGTGGTCTAGTAACCGGGACGACCAGCCGGACCAACGGGTCAAGCTGTCCCCCGAACAGCGGTGCAACCGCTGTGACCAACACCTTGACAAGGTGACTAAGATAAATAAAAGGAGCGAGACTGGCCCGGCAGTGCGCAGTTGTCTCTGTTTGCGTTTTGCGCGCTGAGTGCTTGCTACTGCTGCTGTTGTGCTTGTGTCATACATTTCCCTGTGTTCTATCTGTGTTATCACCAGTATTTTTGACGCCGCGTGTTCATCCGTTTTTTCTGTTGACTTGGTTTCTTCCTTGCCATTGCTGCTGCTCTGTTGCTGCTTTTTGGCATGACGCTGCTGTTGATGTTGATTGTTGTTGTTTCATTGTCTCGATTTTCATGTCTTGCTGTTGTGTGTCCATCAAATAGTCTATGTTCTATACCACTCTGTCCAGGAATATAAGCATTTTTATCGGGTGGTGTTGATTGCTGTTGTTTTGTTGCCTCGATTTTAATGTCTTCCTGTTGTGTATCTATCAATCTGTTTTCACTCTGTCCAGAAACATAGCAATCGTTTCGGTAAATTTAAATATAGGGTGATTATATTTATGGACATATTGGTTATGCTGCATTTGCGCTGTGATACTGCTGCTACTGCTGCTGTGTGCCTTTCGCTTGAAGACTGGCCCGGCAGTGCGTAGTTGTGTCTCTGTTTGCGTTTTGCGCGCTGAGTGCTTGCTGCTGCTGCTGTTGCGCCTGTGTCATGCATTTCCCTGTGTTGTGTCTGTGTTATCACCAGTATTTTTGACGCCGCGCGTTCATCCGTTTTTTCTGTTGACATGGTTTCTGTCTTCTTATTTTTCATTTTGTGTGGTTTCAGGTATCTATCAGTCTGTTCTCTGCTCAATGATGCTGCAATGTGACCGCACTAAAAGTCTGACCCCCGAATATTCCCGGTTTGGCGCCATGATACTGCTGCTGCTGCTTCTGCAGTTACGCCATTGCTGCTGCTCTGTTGCTGCTCTTTTGCATGACGCTGCTGTTGATGTTGATTGTTGTTTTATTGCCTCGATTTTCATGCCTTGCTGTTGTTTGTCCATCAATATGTTCTATACTACTCTGTCCAGAAATACAAGAATTTTTATCGGTGAACTTAATATAAATAGGGTGCTTATTTTTACGTCTCACTCACGAGCACTATAAGGGCCCCGCTTAATGAGGAACTTTTCGATTCTTTTTTGATCGAATTTAATTTAATTTGCATTGTTGTTTAACAAATATGGAATATTGTAACTTGGTTAAATAATACTTTTTGCAACTAAAATAACATCCAAGTACACCGATCATTTTATTTTGGTGCTGATTGTACACACCGCGACACTTGCTTTGCTGCTGCTGTGCGTCCTGCAACACTCTGTGTGCTGGTCAATTTGTGTTTGTGCAGAGTGGATTAACTCCCACACCTGGAACTGCCTCCGGGACACCAAGGTCGACAGCACCGTCTCTGCAGTAGCGGTCGTCGCCGCGAAAAAGGACGTGGGTTTCCTCCCACTGCCTACCTTTGATATATAAGGGTTGCTACTACTGCTTTCGGCGAGGATAGATCAATAGAGCAGTACAGTAGTAATCTATGGGCAGTCTTTGTATTAATCTACTACGGGCAGCATTTATACTAGCCTACTACTGGCAGTATTTATACTAACCTACTGTGGTTATCTGTTGATACGGCATACCTAGCTTCAGAAGCTTGAGTATGGTCACAGTAGTATGTATACTGACAGTATTTTATCTACTGAACCAGTAGAATATTTCACTAGTAACCTACTGATCCAGTACTTTTGTCTACGGTCGGCAGTAGATATCTATATTGTAAGCAGTGAGCAGTGTAATATACTGGCTGCTCCAGCATGTAGCTAGCTGCATCCGCCTGCTGCATACTGCAGTAGTACAGTAGGTTACTGCTTTACGGAAGGATATTGGATCAGTCTTCTGCCACACAAATGCAGCAGGTTTCACGGAAGGGTATTCGTTGCAGCTGTGTTAATGCTCAACCCTTCAGGTACCAAGAAAATAATTACTGCCAGCAAATTGCTACTGCTACGGTATTAAACGTTAGGTTACTACTTAACGCAAGGATACTAATCAGAAGGTTGCGGTCAACACGCACCAATTTAATGCAGATCGGGAGAAAGTGCTACGACTGCATGCACACCCCGCCGGACAACGTAATCACCGAAAAAGACCTGATCATCACGAACGACGCGAAAACGCTGCACTTCAAGTGCGCGGTGAACGGGCGCAAAATCTACCTGGCGAGCGTTCACGCCAATCAAGACCGTATCTTCCAGGCGGTCGCCAAATTGGCCAAGGCCCAGCAGGACAAGCTGGACAACCGGCGTGCGGCAGTGGACCTCAGCACCGTCTTCGACGCCGATTCCGACTGAACCTCTACGGTTGTTGTAGTCGTTGTCTTGGTTTTCGGCGTGTGCTCGTGACTTGGCGGTTACCTGCACCATAAATAAGTTGACTCTTTGCCTGTGCAAAGATTCCCACCGTATCCTCTTTGGCGTGTGCCGTGGAGATTTTGGTTCTGTCGCTGCACCTGCTCTCTTGAGAGTAGGTTGCAGTTGTTTGTGCGTCTCGGACTTCCCCGACCTGTTTTTTTTTATTCGTCTTGGCGTGTGCCATAGACTAGAGGTTTCACTTCTGCCGCTGCACCTGCTCTCTGAATAGGTCGCTGCTATTTCCGCGTCTAGGACTTTACCGAGATTTCTTATTCGCCTTTGGTGTGTGCCGGAGACACTGCGTGAGAGTTGAATATCATATTTCAACTGACTTCTTTCTAATACAAAACAACTTCCTTCAATAATGGCTAATAATGTCCCTCAACGCTTAGGCGTGGTTCCTTTCGGGGATTTGACGGCCTCTTGGCCATTTACGTATATTTTTCCGTACGTCCCTGGAGTCCCTCCACACAACTTGCGGCTCAAAGTTGGCTGCGTCGTCATGTTCATGCGCAACGTAAACTTTGACACCGGCAACGTTAACGGTAAAAAAGGCGTTGTGCGAGCCGTATCCCCACTCATTGTTGACGTTGAGGTCATAGCTCCTGATTCCCCCCTCCTCAAAATACCACAAATCCTTTTCGAAGTTAAAGTCGGGTCCAAAGGAATCACATTCCATCGCAGACAATTTCCCCTACGCGTTTGCTACGCAGTTACCGTCAACAAAAGCCAACATCAAACTTTGTCTAAAGTCGGTCTCGACCTTCGAGATGACGTCTTCTACCATGGTCAGCTATACGTCGCACTAAGCCGAACTACCTGCAGTGCCAACATCATGTGTCTAGTGCGCCCTGGACGTTTAATTAACGATGTGCCTCACGGGGCTAATTGCAGCTGGCTAATTGCGTCTTCGAGCCGTTCATAACCGCAGCTACAGGACTCGGATTGCCCCAATTCAGCCTGCTCTTCTATCGACCACCGCTCCTTCCATACGCTGTCACTTCAGCACAACTGCCACCTTCACGGCGCCATCCTCCTGATAACGGCTGGAACATCGTTGACGAAGTTGGCGACGGCGCCTGCCTTTTAAGAACTATTGCACGACGAGCGTTTGGCAACCCAGAGCTTCACCCCCAAGTTCGAAGCGAAATCGTTTCGCACATTGCACAAAACTCTCAACAATGCATTATGCACATATCCAGCGGGTTCGGGAACGAACCAATCCACATCCTTGGGAGCGCCCCACGCACTTACCACAACCTGCAAGACTACCTCCAACATATGTCATACCCAAACGCTTACGCCGGCTACATCGAAATTGCTGCTGCAATACAACTATACAACATTGCCATAAACATTCCATTCTCAGCGACGTCCTTGCCTTCATTTCCGATAAACCCCAGCCATTTACATATTCCATGTACCATATATAGCTACACTTTAGGTGCAAGGGGAGTCGCCGACCTATTCCTTAATGAGGACACATAACCCGTAATACGCGCGATCGGAGTATTACACACAGCTTGCAAAGATGAGTTTCGACAAAGTCCTCGATCTCACAGCTGGAGTGTATTTTCATTTTTATAATGTACCAACCTATCTCCGTGCACTATTCTACTCTGCTCCCACTCAACAATGATATTAATACCTGATATTTATTAGTTGAAAACCAAGACACTTGCGTCACCCCACGTCCGAAGGGGAAACTTGTACGCGTGTATATACCACCTTTGGTTTATGTTGTTCCCTGGGGTATTCCTCAGCTCCAGAGTGACTGTGGAGCCTGTCCTGTGACCACGGACTTGATTATGCGAGTTGATGTGAGAACAACAAGTATGGCAACAGCACATCTTCATCCACCACAACAGGAGCAAGGTGGGGGCAAGTCGACCACTCGCACACCCACGCCTTGGTTGTAGTCCTACAGTAGTGCATGAACTGATAACGAGAGCGTCAAAATCAACGACACATGAACCGAACATGACACATCGATTTGCTTTCATCAGCCCACATTGTGGAACTGCTGTACCCGCAGGTGGGGGCAAGTCGACCACTCGCACACCCACGCCTTGGTTGTACGTCCTACACAGTGCATGAACTGATAACTTAAGAACGAGAGCGTCAAAATCAACGACACATGAACCGAACATGACACATCGATTGTGGAACTGCTGTACCCGCATTTCGGGGGCCAAACTATTAGTCTAATAGTGGGGGAAACGTTTTTTGCGGCAGACACAACGATGCTGCTGAAGTACTCCTCTCGTGATGCAGGCAAGCCGCCAACCTGAGAATGACCTCACCTTTACGCTCTGGTTCGGCCGCTGCAAGGGCCCCCGCAGGGAGCGTTGCAGAGCCAAGCACGCCAGCAACTGACACTCCTGCTGCTTTGATCATATCTCCCCGCGTTCCGAAGCCCGACTGCTGTGACGAAGCAGACATGGCAACATGAGTCTTACTCAGTGACGAAACGCCCTTCTGCACGTTGAACGAGAACGGTATGCCTGTGAATGCATCTCCTAGAGCAGCTGCCCACAAGAACAGCAACGCTTCGAGGGCTTGACAACGCATACCGTAGAGTGCGGAAAGCAAGGTTGGATGTTTCAAGTAGCAGGTAAGGGTGGGATTAGCTTGTTGGCAGCAGTAATGACAGCAGACATGCAGAGCATGAGAGCTCGCGGAGTATAGCGAGGTACGTTCTTTCTACTTGCCCCCGGGTTTCAATTTATTCCGCATTATTGCGTCCAGCCCGAATCTTGCACGTGTCATACCCCGATATATATGGCGATTGCACCCAACATATGTCTTTCTCAGGATCTGTCAAATTTACGATATGGCTGATGATTGGGCGACAGCGTGGATTTACTCGTGAGCTCTCCATGGAAGCAGTTCTCATGCTTACTAGAACTCGTCAAATTGCCTGTCGGCTGCTGCATATGTTTCATAACGCAAACATTTTCCATTCTACTGCCGTAACCCCAGGTACTTTGTGCCCCAAACGCGGGTGCAGTTGTAAACTTTGTAACGGACGACGAGTGAGCGCTGACTGTAAAGATAATAATCGGTGTCTGTCGCGACTCCAGAGAATGAAAGCAGTTAATCGAAGCTTTAGTCGTATCCAAAAAGATAATGCCAGCGCTGCACTCCAGACGTGTGAGGTGGTGCGGTGCGGTGCGTGCGCGGTGCGGGGTGCGGGCGGCGAGCGCATACTTGTAGTACCGATTTAGTGTGGGTTTTCATGCACCGCTAGCAGCACGATACACGGCGTTGTTGTAGAGCACAATAATAGTTATGTCATGTTGAAGCAGGTCGCTACGGTGTGTTTTTGACGTCAATCTGCGCAAAGTCAATCTTGTTAAGAAATAAATGTTGTCAACGTGCGCCATTACAAAATAGTGCGCCATTTCATTAAAATAGTAACATGATCCTGCTCTGGGACTGTGCCGAATATACCTGACATGCAGTTCGAATGCCAAGCATACCAGGTGCACCGCAGCGAAAATACCATACTGTTTCGAACGTGAGGGCCAAACCCGCTCGCTTGGAAATTCACGACAGGCTTGAGCGTGTAATCACAGCCCACCTCGCGTGATACTCTCACTCTTAATATTTTCTAGTGGGAGTACGTCAAATCACCGCATGTCGACCACATATCTGCCGATGACAAAGGATCGTATTAAAATATCAAACTCGAAACATGCCTCGGAGAGGAAAAACTCCAGCCAGCTCGAGCGCTTGCTACCGTAGTCATGTACTGCTTTCACTCGCTCCGGCTCCGGGTGACAGACCCGCATTCGGCCCAATGTCTGGCAGCCCCTTGAGCTCCAACACGCTAGATACTCCCGCCACCGCCCCCTTAAACACCCACAGCGGCACAGAGCGCCCCTTACCCTTCGCAATCGACCCGCCCACGACGGCACTGGCCACATTCAACCCCAACAAAAACAAGCTCGCCGGCACTGCGGCCTCCGCCACCTCTTGAGGCAAGAGCCCCGCCTCCAGCGCGCCCTCTGTGCCACGCCCAAACGCGACGGCGAACGTGAACAACACGGCCACGGTGTTGGCCCGCTGGGGTAGCGACAGCAGTAGTGGCTGGGGCGGGGCGCTATCATCGCGAGCCGGAGGTATCCATTGGCTGGGTCCCCTTTGGTCCTCAGGGAGGCCTGGCGGGCGGGACACCTCGTCGTCCACGTCACGCTGGCTTCTACCGCCTAGCGCGACCTTTCGAGGGCCCAAGAAGGTGGGTTTGGCGGCCTGCGCTTCGGCTTTTTTGGCCTTGTCCATCATGGCTTGTTTCGCGAAAAGGGATTTGCTTCGCTCCTCGCGATCCACCTCCGCGACGGAGTCTAGCCGATCCTCCCGGGCCCTGCGGATGGACGTATTGATAGCGCGTGTTGTACCAAGGAAATATGTGAGGTCCAGGGGCATCAATAGCAGCTCCCTGTGGTGCGCTGACAAAACTTCGCGGTAATTTAGAAAGAGAGCTGGCAATGCTGCTGACGACGGGTTGTCGGGCGATAACAATGCATCGTGGTATTAATAGAGCAGTAGTATACAGTATAAGCAGTCTGTTCCGGTGTCGATGAGTACAAATAACGAAATGAACAACACCGCATGTTTCGACCGGCCGCACGCTTCGCAGCGGCCTTTGATTGTGATCCGGGCAAATACCGCACGCGGCCTTGACCGGCAACTTGCTAGCCAATGTCCACGAGCAAAATCAATATATCAAACGGTTCGAGACGCGATATGTTTTAAGGCCTACCTATAATACGCTTCGGTATGCCAACCGTACCAGATACGTACTTAAAAATAAACACCTTGTTCACATCCAAAATCGGGAATCCGCAAAACTTGCCTTCCCAGCGTAAGGAAGCCATCTAGCTCGACTTTCTCCTTCAAGCCTCGTTGAGGGTTCATTCGCTCGTAATACTCCCTTGTCTTGAGAGTACGAGAGTTCAAATCGATGCCCATGAGCTCGGACACTACAGCGTACCCCCCCGCGTTGATCATCGGCTCGACGAGGTATCCGTATCCGTAACTGGCACATCAATCCAAGGGGGGACGAGACACGGGATTGGTTCAGCACTGGACGTTGTCATGGTAGCGGGGTGGGACTGATTGGTGAATACGGTACGCGGTATTCCGGGGGGGGTTGTTCCGGCTCTTCCCCTCCCGTTTAAATACGCAATATCAACATCTTTATACGGAGTATCTACCAGTACACGCCAAAACTAACCAGCACTCCAGGCACGACAGCCGAGGTTCACTAATGTCAAAAAAATTACCAGGTACCTACAGTAGCACACCGCTTGATCAGTGGGTCGGATAGAATGTCGTGCCATTGAGGTGTTCTTAAAGCACGCCAAAGGCATCTGCGTTGTGTGTTCTGCTTGGAAGTTAGAATTGCTGGAGGCACAACGGCAAATGAGATGGTATCAATAGACGAAGCACACTTGACATAAAAACGACGGTAGTACTATCAACTCGTCCGTGATGGATTAACATGGTGCTCCGCCAAGTAAGGTTCGGGCCTACCTTCCGCAGGACAGGGATAACGAATGTCCGGATGCACGAAGCAGAATGTTTTGCACTGCAAGGCCAACTCCGAAGACCACCTCTGTACGACCAACCCCTCCCGCATGTACGAGGGTCAAAACTAGAAACTAATCTCTCTCGCTGTTACTGAATATATGAACAACCACAACTGCCTCACCGTGTCAGTTCGCTGTAGGCAAGCGCGTCTATCTCGCCGTCCCACTCGTCTGCGTCCGGCGCGTCCTCGAGGGCCATCCCCGTGGGATCAATCGACAGGAAGTTGAGCATCGGGTTCCTCGAAGACGACGGTTTTTTGCCGTTGTTATCGGGCTCTCCTGCCTCGCGCTCCTCTAAGTACGATCTTAATTCAGCCTCCAGCACCGGCCAGTCCGCGAAAAATGCGGGTTTTTGCCCTTTATTAGGGCCGGCCATCATGGTTGCGGTTCGGGTTGGTCGTCTTCGACATCTGCGCGTTTGAAAGCAGAGGGATATTTCAAGTTCACAGCGGTATCGACCTCTCTGTTGTTGTTTTTATGCTGCGTTTCATCGCTGCATGGCTGCTGTATGCTCAGAGGGTATACGCTTGACACGAAAACGATACATGACACGGCAGTATGGTGGTTGAACCCGAATTAACACGCAAGTGTTACAGGATCGTTTGCATAGAACGCTAGGAGGCACTCACACAAGCCAGGAAAATAACAGGTAGACCTCTGCACATGACGGGGATAGCCAGGAAAAAAGACAGCAATCGTCGTGCACAATAAAAGTATGTATGGTATCCATCGGGCTCGGAAGGCTGGGGAATGGAAATCGCGTGCCTCTCCGCGTTTCAAGCCTTTTGCTCAAGATGAGGTGGACGTTTTCGTTCGCTTTTGTCACCATCGCGCCCGTCGGTCTCGATTGCACCGGGGAGGTCACGGCGGGAGGTGATACCGTGTCGGTCGAAGGTTGGCACCGATGATTTGTTTAATAGGGTCGATCTATGAACGTTGGATGTTTGGGGATTCGATTACATGAATAAAAAATGAAGCGTTGTCCAAAAGGGTTTATGTATATGGCAGTGTGTGTGTTTGATGCTGTTCGACAATGATCAATTGGTCATACTGCCGATGCTGCAAATATCGTATGCAGTAGGGGTGCCACCCGCCGTGTACCCGCCACTCGGGGGCTATGTCAGCCGGCGAGGTTTTGGAAGAAGATTGCTTTGTTTGTTACGTGAAGGCTGTCGCATTGATTGGTCTGCGTGGTTGCGGGCGAGGAGATAAACGAAGAAGAGGAGGGCGATCTCTCGTTGCGTCGGCGTTGTCTAAGATTGGTGCAGGGGTGGCTTTGCTCGTACGGGAGGTTGGCGTAGCGCTTCTTCTCTGTTTTTTCTCGAGAAGGCGGGATATGTGTGTCTGCTATCTTTGCTTCGTGGGTGCTTTCACGTTGTCGAAATCGGACGCGTCCCCTCAATACATAATATCCGGAGTGTCTCTACCATGACGACTGCTGATGGTGCCGTGCGTATTTCCCAGAGACTTGACATAATATTTACTGGTAGAAATAATCATATACCTTTCTTTGCAACATTTTTTTTTCTTCATCCCGTTTATCATCCCCGCACCATTTTCTCGCGCTCCCTCCCAGTAGTAACTCAGATCCGGGGTCACATGGCGGGCCCTCCTCCTCCCTCCCCACTTCGGCACGTGCTTTCATTTTTACCGCGAGGAGAATCGAGCATTTTCTTCCCTCGTCGACTCGCGTCGAATTGTACCTAGCAGGCGCTCTCAGCAGTTGATCTCTTTTTTATATTGCATTTTTGCAAATTAAATCATGTTTCATCGTGGTGGGTGTCGAACTCAAGGACAACCAAACGTTGGAGGTATTCGAGGGTAAAACCACTAGACCACCGGGGCGGCCGGCTGACAATTGATTAAAACAAAACAGGATCTGTGCATAGAGATTACATTCCCTCCCCCATATTGTATGATATTACGATGGTTGACGCGATATAGAATAAAGCGCCAAATACCTAAATATCAGCCTACGCGGAGTTTTAGATATCATGAACAACGAACGATCGCGACGGCAGAGCACGGCAAAGCATAGCGCTTCGCTCTGCTGAGCTAGCGCTGCGCTGCAGTGCGCTGCTGAGCTGAGCCGCAGGGCACTGCACGGCGCTTCGTTGCTGTGAGCTATAGCGCTGCGATGGGGTGCTGGGCGGTGTGGAGCTGATGAGCCAAGCCCAGATCTCAGCCGATGAAGCTTCGCCAACTACAAAACAAATGGTGGTAATCAAAGAAAAGCTAAAGCTGGACCGTTCCGCAACTAATGCACAGGCGGCAAATTAGCGGCAAATGGTAGGAAGTTCAACTTACTAGACAAAATAAAATAAAAAATCGCGAAAAGGTTCAAAATCGTGTTGGCAGAAAAACCAAATTTGCAGGAAGCAGCTGAAAGGTCAAGAAACAGGCAATATTTCAGTTGTTGTTGTTCTCACATTAACTCGCACAATCCAGTCCGTGGTCACAGGACTGGTTCCAGTCACTCTGGAGCAGAGGAATACCCTAGGGAAAAACACAAACAACCCAAGGTGGTACACGCATAAATCACAGCTGACGCAATTCATGCCTCCACCAGAAACATATAAAAGTGAAATCGGGAGTCTGTATACGATGTGCCAGGTCCATACCGGTGCATACGTCTCATTACTCGCGCCTGGGAAAACCGACTATACCGCTTGCCACCCAAGAAAGACTACCACGTATATATCACACGTAGTATCTATCACTACGCATACGCACAACAGACGCAAGTCAATTGGAAAAAAGAAACAAAGAACAAAGAAGAGAAAGGGAAGGAAATGGGTGCATGGGGCCAAGAAAGAGAAAAGAAGAATAAATTTTGAAGGGGTCTAATGGCGAGGCTGCCACCAGAAGGGGATGTCACATGTCACGTGGTCTTTCGACGGTCTACAGCAGTAGTACTACGAACGACTTCCGATACACCCACCGAAGCACGGACTACCGGCGAATTACGCGATCGACAGCTGGCCGTGGTTGTCACGTGTCTCTGTGTTGGGGGCCCCTGCCCTGCCTCTTGTTGGCTCTTGAGAGTGATGCGTGTACGACTAAACTTGCCAACGAACGGCACTCGCACTGCACTTTGAGCTATCTGCTGTAGTTCTGGTTGCTACTAGTTGCTGCATTATGTGCTAGACGTTTCGCCCTTCGGCTACTGCTGCTACACCTGCTGTTTTGTGCTTGCCAATGTCGTCAATTGGCGTTCATGCTCGTCGTACATACTGCTGTTCTCACCGAGTACGTAAGGGTTTCCTCGTATCTCGACGGCACGACGACGAGCTCAAAACAGAAGGGAGGTGACATGAAATAGCGTGGACAATGGCCACATAGAAGCGAGCACAGCGGGATAGTTCGCTGCGAATCAACCGCATTCGTTCATGCCTACAGCAGAGGCTGCCTGGAGTGTCAGCGGCCATGCTAAAGCCAGGGCCAAAGGCCGAAGAGACGGCTCTAACTGCTTGGTTTTGTCTTGAGATTATGTTACATGAAAATGTCATGATTCCATGGTTTGGGAGTCATTTTGTCACGAAACGTTTTGCCGTCGGTAATTTGTGTCGCGAAGTTGTTGGATATCGTCGGTAACTTGTGTCACGTTTTTGGTGAGCCCACACTAAAAAAATGATTTTTCAGCTGGCAAAACGAGCAGAAACAAAAGCAATAAAATGCCGAGCAAGAAACCAAACGAACTAGTAAAAAAGTACAGCAAAGAAACTACCGCTCGAGAGTATGCGACCGCAAAATTCCAAACATTATCACGTACCGTTTGGAAATGATGCCAATTTTGTAAATCATTCAGGCGTTGCAGCCATCAAGATTCAACAATTTTTCCAAAATTCCTCCTCGACACTCGCTCGTCTCGCTCGGCACCCGTCCGCGTTCACGTCGATGTGCGGAACGGACACGGCGGGGCGAGGGGCGTTGGAGCCGCCCCCCGAAGGCGGCGCTCGAACCAAGCCATATTCGACCGAGAATTCCAGTTCCGCGAATCGCATACTTAGGCCGAGACAAAAAACTCCTGACCAAAGTCCATGACACCAGGGAATGATTTGATATATATTTATGTGACCTACCAGGTATTGGAAACCCTCCCCCCCCCCCCCCCCCCGGCCTTTCGTTTTTTTTTTTTCTTCCCTCGCTTCCTCTTGCTTAAACGCCCCACCTAATATCGAAACCCGCCAGAGTAATAAACACTTCCACGCCCTGGATATCGCCTCGTTATCGTTTTAGAGCCGTCCATGCCACTGCTGCAATTTCCACCCACCCCCGCCCCCAACGCCCCCTCCTTCCCCACCACCCGCACCATCGCCTAGACCTAGCACCACGCGTATAGCAAACCCCTACATCTATGCGACCTAACGCCCTCCCCCCTCGCCCCCCGCCCCCCCCGCCACATTCCCCCCCCCCTCCCCCACAAGAAATATTTATAGTTTCCACGCACAAATTGACCTACCCCACCCGTCCCCTCCCCCCCCTCCCCCCCTCCCGCCCCCCTTTTGATCAAAATCAGGCCCCCACGTCCGTAAAAACTCCGCCCTCCCCTCACCGGATGTTCGACTTACAGGATTCACTTGATAAACTGATGCATTTCCTTCCACAGCTGTCAGATTTTGTCCCCCTCAGAAACGGGTTTTATAGTTTCCGCGCACAGACTGCCTAACATCACCCTCTTGACCCTGATAGCTACACTGTAGTTGCAAGGGGAGTCGCCGACCTATATCCTTAATGAGGACACACAGCCCGTACTACGCGCGATCGGAGTATCACACACAGCTTGCAAATATGAGTTTCGACAAAATATTCGATCTCACAGCTTGAGTGTATTTTAATTTTTATAATACCTGATATCAAAAAAAGTTTTAATCGATATAGGCTTGTGAGGATTGCAATCGATAGCTGCCGCTGCTGTTGAACAACTCAGAAACACCTCTCACTACTTTTTTCGAGGGCATCACTCACACCAATTCCTCTAGACCTATTGGGCAAAGAATAGGTATCTATCGACAATTCCACCCTCCTATTACAAGCTATAATATGTATGATATTCAATTAATCGATATTCGATACACCAACTTGTGGACAGACCAACAGGCGTACTCAATACATGGTAGACTGTGCAGGGCTTTATACCTACTAGTCATGGCAATAGGTATCGATCGATAATTTCACATACCTGGTACCTATTGGTCAAACAATACCTATTGTTTAAACAATAGGTATCGATCGGCACTTTCACGTAGCTATCGGTCACAGTATTAGATATCGATCGACAGTGTGACATAACTATTGTAAGAACATTAGCCTACTGCGCCGATTTATCAGAACCTATTGGTCGAAGAAATGGGTCTCGATAGACAGATTCACACACCTATCTTAAAAACAACAGCCTATTGTACCAATTTCTCTGGACCTATTGGTCCAAGCAACGGGTATCGATCGACAAATTCGCATACCTATCGAAGGTGTCAATAGGTATCGATATGCAATACCCCAACCTATGGAAATTCAATAGGCATACAAGTAGTCAAAAGGCTATTGTCCGGGGTGTGGTCCGAAGTACCTGGTACAGCGTAAGGAGATGAACAATACACGCGTCCCTGGTATGATGGTATTAATGGTTGTATTGCTGCACGCTCTTTGTGGCTAGTTCATTAGACCCCACGAACTGGTTACCCTGGGCCTAAAAAGGCGCTGCTGGATCCTGGTGCTGCTCTTAGCTGTTGTCGCGTGTTGCTGCTGCTGCTGCACGCACGTAGAAGCACCCGGTACCCGGGTGTGATCAACGGTTGGTCGGGCGTACTGCCTTTTGTGTTGTTGCACGCACGTACTGCTGTCGCTGCCTGCTCTACTGATGCAGCTGCTTCTGCACTACTACCTGGCTGCTGGTACGAGCTGACGAGCGTGCACCCCATCTGACACTTGACAAAGTACGAATACTGCTGTCGCTTTTACGGTCTATACCGCTGTACCAGTACGACCTCCAGGAGTACCCCAGTAAGGCGGTGGTGTCGAGAGCACTATGACCGTCTTATTGGGGGAAATCGCCATATTAATTCCAGGACATGAGTGCAATTTTCCCAGTCGCCCCGAGCGATTTGCGATTTGGACCGCTTCATACGATTGATTGGGATACCACCTTACTACTCTGACCGCCTTATTGGTGGACCCTAACTGGCAGTTGTGTAACTACATTTCTCGACCAATACAGGAATAATAGGAGCCGCCGGCGAGCATCAGCCCGCCTGTGCGAAACCCCGCCTGCACTCTCGTATGCCATGACAATGCGAAGTATATATCACACTCTTTATCGCAGAGCTGATGATGCGGTGGGAGGTGGGAGGTGGCACGAACATCAATTCAATGCTGTCGTAGCTGTCGAGCTTTGCTCACCTAACACGAGAGCAGGCGGGTGCGGCATCTAACGAATCCAGGTTGGGTGTGCGTGGTACTTGCGCTGATGCTCGATGCGCAAATGGAACGTCAAACCCTCCTGCGGTAGTGGCACATAGGGTCGCCGTAAGTAATCGCCGCCACATGTCAAGGTGATTGACGTTCGTAGCTGCCATGTGTTTCACGTTTCATGTGTTCATGTGTTGAGAGCGATAGGGGGTGTTCCGCAAGCAAAGGCGGCTTTCTTGGAATGTCGTAAAAATTAAAAATCCCCATCCCCCAAAATCAAAAATCGAATTCCAAAAAACAACATCAAATTTTCAATTTCCATTTCGTACTCACATGATACAATCATCGCGCTGCTCTAACCAGCTGACTCATCGCTCTAACCCTCCCTCTGTTGTGTTTCTTCTGAGTCTGTCCACCTGCGTGTCCTCACATCAGTCTTTACCCACAAACAACGTCAAAAGATTGTGGTATAATAAAGCTTTAGCTCACCACACTTCCACGTATCCAAGCAACGCAACAACGACAGAACCGATTATTGTATGATTATGATTCCGAATTTCGAATTTCCAATTGAGTTTGGGTCACCACATCACCCACAGCAGTGGTGCCAATTTTCCCGAATCGCACTGAGATTCTGACTCCCTCCCCCGTGATAGCACGGCCTCCTCCAACAAATACTGCAACCAATCATAGAGCTTTGACTGCTTCTCTTGAGAACGTCGTTGAGCACGAGCTCAGCTCAGCAGTAGATCACCTCTAGCAAAGCATCCCGCTTAGCGCTCACGGCGAAGAGCCTACAACGCTCTTTGCTGCTTTGAGCCTGCTGCAAGGTGGGGGGGGTCGTCGTTGGCTGAAGACGGCGCATAATTATGCGATCACAAAACGTACGTCGGCGAAACTGTGGCCTCAACCTGTTGGTAACACTAACGACGACGCTTAGCCTGGCTTGCTGCACAGCAGCCGCTCTAGCTCCCGAGGGAGGTTCGCCACCCAACACCGACTCCGCCTTCGTTAAACCCGTAGTCAAGGCACCGTCGTCTCCAGGCACGCGCAACTGGTTCGGCGTCTCGAAGCCTACAGCGGCCAACTCCGCTACGAGTATCGCATCGCGCCCCGTGCCGCCGAGGTCATCGTCCGTCGCGACAGAGCGAAGCAGGAGGTGGCTATCCCGCAGAGTTACAGCATCTTCCTGCGCAGCGTCTTCAGGGAGCGGCATAGTCATGGATGCTGGTGCTCCCCCTCCTAGGATCATCATAGCCGGCGCGCCAGCGTCTGGGAAGGGCACGCAGTGCAACATGATCAAGGAACGATATGGCGTCGTACATTTGTCGACAGGTACGCACGAGGTTTTGCTGGTCGATAGCTGAATGTATGACAGGCAAAGTTTACGACGGAAGACAGCATGTCAGCATACATTGGGGTGCGGCGCGGTAACTTATCCCCCGCTCATACGTACCGTAGGGCATCCTATTGAGTACTATTCATGCGATGTGTAAGACAAAACAGAGTGGTGCTGCGCGTTACTGCTGCTGCTGCTGCCAAGGCGGCAGTGGTTTGCTGCAGAATGCGATAACTGGCTGTGCAGTAAGTCACCACCAACCCTCGAGTGCGCCGTCGTTCTGCTGCTGCTGTACGCACGTACATCGTAGAAACATCGGGAAAAAAAGACCCGAAAACCCAATACAGAGTTCTGCAACCTGCGAGCCATCGTTTTTGCTCCCGCTCCTTTTTGTTTTGTTCAATGTCATGATGTATCGAGTGCCTACATGTAAATCTGGTACGCAAACGAAAGTGTATGGAGCTTAAGCTTTGTTTACCGGGATCTCCAGGAGGATCTGGAAAAAAAAAAAAAAAAACTGCATGCAAAGTTCACCATGGTCATGGGCCATGACAGCAGTAACACAAACGAAGTCTACTCGTATGCGTGATCGAACTCGATCGAAAGCATAACGGTACGGAGGCAAGAGGTATGACATGCTGTGTGCAAGTTTGACCTGAGTCGTGAGTGACCCTTTCTGCGCCGCACGATTTGGCTGCTTGGCGTATTTGCTCCTTGGCGTCACATCAGGCGACATGCTGAGGGAGGCGGTGAAGAACGAGACATCTGTCGGGATGAAAGCCAAGGGATTCATGAACGAGGTGCGCACCAACCAGTAGAGCATGCCCCCCGATTGTTCCCTTGGGTACACAGCGATATTTAATCCGAGGCCATGGCGGTATGGCATCCAAATCGCCCCGCTTTTTTCCCGCTGTCTGTTCCGCCCTCACGACACGTCTCACCACATCATGTGCGAACATCGAGCATACTCCCATCGTACTGGTAGCACACTGCTGTGTACCTGCTGTGTACCCGTTACGCTCTTATGATTTCCTCTACATACCTCCGCTCTAAAATGCCTGGTAGGAAAAACTGGTAGAAAATAGGCACCGTATCGTACATGGCCCGTGTACAGCATGTGTCGCAGATATTCGTACACCCCGCCATGGCCGTCGTCTCTGTCTTTTGTCGTGCCCGTTTTGCCCACACCCTCGTCCTCCTGCCTTGAGGGAAGTGACACATTGCTGTTGTTGCACTTTCCATCCGCACCGAATTTCATGAAATCTGCGAACACAGCGGATACCCCTACCCCTGGCAGTAACTAATACGATGCCAGGTACTGTTAGTTTAATTATTATTGATGCTGCACCGACGCATACGCCTTCGATGAAAACTCGACGAGCAGTGGGATTGCTGAACCCTATGCGCGATAAAATTGAAGGCAAGAACCGGAGGGAAGAAGGGACGACACCTGTGACCACGGCTTGTCCGGTAGCTGGAAAGTACAAGTGTGAAGAAAAAAAAAACTCTGTTCCAAGAATCCACCAGTAACTTTTAACTTTTAACGCATAAGTTTGACAGGTTTTCACTAGGAGAGTGCCACCGCTGTGTCGGGGAAGCCAAGGCGTCTGTCTAATAAACCCTAGACCATAGCGCGTGGATTGTGCCATCGACGCCCGCTTAATCAGCCGCTTAGTGGGTCGGTGCCCTCCCTCGAGATCTCCTGTTTCGCCATGGCTTATATCACGGCGGCAGGGGGCTCTTTTTTTTTCTTCTGGGCGAGCTCTACACGACAAGATTACATCAGAATGTACAACCCCTTCTGTTGCTCACGTTGTTTATTGCACTCGCGGTGTGTTTGGTTTGCAGGGTAAATTGGTTCCCGATGAGGTGATGATCGACATCGTCAAGAGCCGGTTGGAGGAGGACGACTGCCAAAGCCAAGGGTGGCTGCTCGATGGATTCCCCCGGACTCGCGCTCAGGTGTCGAAATATACCACTGGACATTGGTGCTCTTCGCACAATATTTAGTGTCGACATCCAACACATCCAGTGCCCGTGCCACTGCTTGGTTGGAGAATGTTGATAGTGCTTGTACAAGGATACAGCAATGACAACAGTAGGGAGTTCCAATAGTAGATTGACTTTATTGTTGTGGGAAGCAGTGACGACTAAAAATGAAGATTACGTTATCGGCCACTGCTTAGTTGGATGGTGTTGGTTGTGCTTGTACAAGGATGCAGCAATGACAACGGTTTGACGATGTTATGGAGTTCCAATGGCAGATTGGCTGTATCATGTTGGGAAAAAGCGATGACTAAAAATGACGAGTACAGTATCGACCACTGCTTTGGTGAAGGGTGGTATATTTGTAACAAAACTGCACACAACAAAGTACGACATGGGCACTATGGGCGCTCCACGATAACGCTTGTGCTGCTGCTCGCTCACACTTGTCGTATTGTAAGCGGTTGATCCCACCAAATTCTCAGTATTATTTATTGGTCCCAAAAGGGCGTGGCCTTTGTTTCTTTGTTGTTGCAGTTTGTTAGAGCACGTTTGTCTAGCGCGTCTACTCGTCTGACGGATAACCCCCCCCTCCTGTGTTTTACCGTTTACTTGTCCCTGTCCTGTTCGTGAATTGGCTTTTCTTACTCGTACGTGCTGCTCTTGTATCCGTTGCATTTTTGCCTTTCTGTGCAACATGTTTCGGTTTTAGGCGGATGCTCTAGCCGCAGCAGGCATCCAGGCTGACTCGTTCCTGTTGCTGGAAGTCCCCGACGAGATGCTGATCGCGAGGGTGGTCGGACGCCGGCTCGACCCAGAGACGGGCGACATCTACCACCTCGAGTACAGCCCGCCCCCGGCGGACATCGTCGACAGGCAAGGCCAGGGATGGATGCTGAGTGCTGAATGCTGGTTGCTGAACGTTTGGCGTGGGACCTGGGGTGTTTGGGTGCGAACGATGCGTCTCGTCGCGAGTTACTAGTCTGCGAGCCTCCTCTGGTTGGCTCGCGACAGGAGTAAGTTATGTTCATAGTGTAGAGCTACGGCTCGTAACGTACGTCCATGTTCCGCGTTCCGAGCGGTGAAGGGCGGAGAGTCTCACCAATAGCGGTGCCCGTTTAGGTAGCGTAGCGGTGATGCAGCCGTTTGGGGATTTGTCTTCCCGTGGCTGCCTTATGTCAACTCGTTCGAGATTGACTGTGTTACCGTCAAGCATTGTTCAAATCGCGGTACTCTGTTGTAGCTGACCGACGGGCGGGCTGGCTGGGTGCACAACTGGTTGCAGAGTGCTGTAGCAGGTACTAAGTACTCCGGTTTTACCAGGTACCAGGTGTTTTTTTTTGTTGGTTTGCGCTTACCAGGTACCCTGGCATACCGGTATACCGGTATACCAGGTTCCGACTGTTAGTTTATTTTGTTTGTGCTAACCAGGTACTTTTATACATATACCAGGATATTAGATGCCGGGTGCGATTTTGATTCGTTTGTGCTCACGGCGTGGCTTGTCGCACATTCCGCCCCTTTTTTTGTGGTTGGCGCTCCCCTCTCCGTTTCGATCGATCGCCTGCGGTGTTAGGTTGATCCACCGTGAGGACGACACCGCGGAGAAGGCCGGGGTGAGACTGAGCACGTACTACAGCAACATCGCCGCCATCAGGGAGTGCTACGAGGACGTCACCCACATACTGGATGGCGCCGTCGGAAAAACCGAGGTACGTTGTATTGATCATTTGTTTGGCATTTTTTAACAGTTTTGCGCGCATTTTTTGTATGATATGTTTGTCGGTAACTTCGCACACACATTTGCCAGGGAGTGTTGAAAAATTTCCACCCTCAACAGTACCGTAGTGTCATAGCCGTGCGTGTTCCAGAGCATCGGACGCCCGGAGCATGGTAAGCACAACGCATGATATTTTGAGTTTTTTTGTTGTGCGAATGGCGCGGCGGCATGGTGGGACTGCTCCTTGTGCTTGCTCCTTGTGCTCTGCTGGGTCGGGATGGCAGGGGTGGGGAGCTACTGTAATAGGCGTGCCTTTCCGGAGGTGCCTTTCCGGAGGAGCACGCTCGTCATCCTTTTCCGACAACGTGGACGACGTGCAGTCCGATGCCAACGACGGCGGACGAGCGCTCAGGAGCGATTCTCGATAGGCCTCTCGTCGACAACGTCAACGTTGGCGCCGTCCCATGCGTGGTACTCGTGCTGCGTTTTTATTTTAAAACACTATCGTACCCCACGACGGAGCCTCATCGTCACCGCAGACCAAAAACTCCGCGAGGAACCTAATCCGTGGTACCATACCGTACTATGTACCGTGGTTATAGCATTGACTGTGCGTATAGACTGGTTTGATCTTGCTTGCCTTTTTCGCGTTGACTTGCCTCGATAGGTGTTCGAAAGCATCAGCAACGAGCTGGACTCCAAGCTAGCGGCGGCGGCGGCGGTGCGCGGCGGCGGTGAGGGCGGGCAGACGGTGGAGGTGGCGACGGCGCCGATCGAGGGCATGAAGCCGGGCACCTCCGGCCTCCGAAAGAAGGTGAGTGAGAGAAAGGCAGAAATATCCGAACGTTAACCGTTATTTTTTTTTCATTTCGTATGTTTTCGTGGCGCTTTCATTTTTGCTTCTACTACGTGCTAAACATTGCTTTGCAGTGTGGTCTGGCGAATCGCTCGAGCGCCTCGGTTGGTGGTTTTGTTGTTTGTTGGGGTGAGTGTCGGGCTCTCTTTGCGCTGCTTTCCGTGAAGGCGTCGCTTCTTGGAAGGAAGCGACGGCTGAAGTGAAGGCGGCATAACGCCAGCCCTGTTAACCTTGCGTTACTTTGATGTGCGCGGTGGATGGTTGGCTTGGCCCAGGGAGGTAATGTTACATCGGTTCTAGAGGTATCGACTATACCGATATCAAGCTTGGTGTTGGAGGTTTACACACGCCTTGGATTGTGGGCTTGGTGGCATAGGGCCGGCGTGAGGGGTTTCCTCGGGCACAAGCGCTGCCGTTAGTTCGTGGCCGCTGACATGGAGCGGGGGCACTAGGAACGGGATGGCCTAGTTAAAACTGTCCACACCGGAGGGGGTGTCGCGGCCGGGTGATCGCAGGCTTTACGAGGACAAGGCGGGCGAAAACCAACGCCATACCGTGTGTCGTCTGGATCGTAGAGATCGCGAGGTCCCTCGTAACCTGGAGCTGTAGACTAGATAACCCTAAGGTGGGGCCGTAGACTATGTAGTATAGTTTTTGCATTTGCGTTACAAATCTCTGCGGTGCGCGGTCGAGATGCGTCGTCGCCTTCCGCGGCCTGGAGAACCCCCCAACTTTACAGCAATAGTTACAACTCCTTTTTAGCGACGACACACATTCGAGAATCCTGAGCGGGATCGGCACCAAGAGAGGACCAGCGCCACACGTACTGTGAGCGAACCGAACCCCCCGGATGAGACCAGCGCACGTAAACACACGGCTGCAGCATTTTACCAAGATTGCCCTGACTACTAGTGCTGCGGATCGAGAGGATTGGGGTGTGTGCCACCGCTATCGCAAAGCGGCCGGTCGCTTAGTCGGTTCATTGGTTGGTCGGTCGATTGGTTTCAGCCAACAACCGTTGGGTTGGGTTGGGTTGTGTTGGGCTGAGCTAAGTTAAGTTGAGGTTAATTGAGTTGAGTTGGGCTGGGTTGGATTGGGCAAGCGGAACCAGTCGACAGCGGGTCTGATGCAACAAAAACGCGAGACGTTATGCGCGTGGGCCCGTGTTGACCCCCGCCCCCGTCCATTCCCGCCGCCTCCTCGCCCTCTCTCGCCCTCGTGCCCCCTCTCCTCCGTGCTTTCGGGGATCCTTGAACTTTTTCCTTTTTTTTTTTTCTTTCTCTTAGGACTAGGATCCGCGTCGCCCTTCTCTCCATAGGATGCCTTGGTTCTCCCTCGGGTAAACCAACTCTCATCTACCCGGACTTTTTTTCGAGCCGGCGGGGCGGGGGCGAGAGTTCTCGCTCGCTACGAGCTCGTCACCCGACAGCGACAACACAGCAACGTAGGGTATTGATTGCAGCACTCGTAGCTTGATGCACAAAAGAGAGGCGCAATAGGCGCGTCGAGTCTAGCGCGTCAAGTCTTGGGAAGCGCCGGTTTTCAGGTATTTTTGCGATAGACGATAGACGTGCAGGTTTTGGGATCGATTCAATGCTCAGATTGGAGGTTGGGGAGGCGGGGTGGGGGATTGTGCTGAACCATCAGAGAATTGGGAAAAGGTGTCCGCGGGTTCTTTTCTTTTTTCCCAGCTGTTTTGGAAATAATTTTTGACTTTTTGGTTGGCGGTGTTAGCGCGTTGTTCCGTTTTTTGGGGGGGCTAGGGGAGGGTTCACCTTTCTCATTGTGATTAGTGCCGCCTTTTGTATTGTTTCGTTTTTGTTGTTTCGTTTATCGCGGTTGCGGAAGGGAGGGCACCTGTGCTTTTCTCGTAGAGTACATCAGGAGCCCTCGCAGCCTCTCACGGTCACTATTAATCATATTGTGACAGCTATCGCCTTCCTTGTTTGCCACATGTCGGTTCAGCGTATTTGGACGCAACGTGCTTCCGTTCGCACAGAGTTACGGGGAGAGGCCTCTTGATGCTTGGACATGTCGTCTTGCCGATCATTCTTGATCCCGCGAGAGCTCACTGCTGTACGGGTAGGCGGTCTTTTTTAGGGCAACCGACGCGTTTGTGCAGAAGAGAGGGACGGGCGGTGGGGGGGGGGGGGGGGGGGCGTTCGGCATGTGAATTGGGATTTGGTAAGCTGTTGTGATAGGGTTAAAGACGTGCTGCAGGTTCAATGCCGCATTGCGCCTCCGTCCTAGACTTTTGGTGCCGATTTGATGGCCGCGATATTATTGCTGTAGTCGCATTCATAGCAATGGCCACGATGGTGTTGCTGTAGTCGTGTTAATAGTAATGACCACGAACGATCATGTTGCTGTTGTTGTGGTGCATGGCCTGTGGTCCGGGTGCTGCATCGTACAGCGTGTGGTAGGCTACTCATGGACGTTTCTGCCCGTGCTTGGCGTATGGAAAATGGTGGACGGATGTTGGTGTAACTACAGTAGTCAGATTTTGAGCTGGCAAATCGGATTTTGGTGTAGCAAATCAATGGACACAGTGAAAGCGGCCGTGCAATTTGCGCCCACCCGGCGGTTTTGCCGCACTAACCTTGCAACGGGGTTATTTAAAGTTTGCTGATTGCTGGGATTTCGTTGGGCGCAAGTTCTTCTGTGTTTGTGTGTCTGGGGCTGTCTTGCCTCCGGCGTTCAGCTATAGCATGCAAAAGCATAGCACCATGTGGTAGAAGGCCGCGCGGCGGCGAAGAGCTTTGTTCTTCCGGTTGATGTGTTTATGCTCAATGCGTTGACGCCATGATATGTCTCTTGAGGAACTTCAGAGCACTCGCACTTGTTTGCCACATACACCGATTCGTCTTATGCAACGTTGTGGCCGATTATAATACACTGTGTATTTGGGTACTTGAACCAGTGGCGAAAGCACAAGCTAAGCCGGTCGATCCGCTGTCATGCGGGCGTTTTTTCTTTCTCTCTCTGTTCATGAGGGCTGCAGCCGACGGTGCGCTCCTTCACACGAGGGCCTGACGCTAAAATGGCAAGCACTTCATTTCTTGAGCTCCAACTGTTTGTTCCTTCAGAGGGCTTTTAGCCCGAATACACATCAAGTATCTCCCGGACAAATACTCCGAAAGTGCGTTTTGTTGGTTGTTTTGTTTGTGACGGCTTAGTTCACAGAATCTCCAGACGTGCGCATGTTTCCCCTCAAGCGATGCCTGGCGAATTGGTGCCCGCACCGCGAGGGGTGTCGACAGCCGACAAAACACACAGGCGGTCCGCTCCAGGTTCGGGCTCCCCGCGCGCCCTATATCGGTTGAGCTGCGCGACCCACCTGACAATGCTAATGATGATGATGATGCGACCCACTTGCACTCGTCTCTGCAACTCGACAAGAATCGGAACGGAATTTTTACACAGGCCGGAGGTGAATACAAGTGTGGATCTAATGATAGAGGGCTGTGGCCCTATGACATAGTCAAGGGTCAATGCTCGCAGCTGGCAGTGGGCCGCACCTGCTCGTTATACCCCCGCTCCTTTTGGTGCTCGCGTCGTAGCGGCGTTTCTCGTTTTCCTGACCCCCCTGGTGGTGTGGGGAGCCCGAATTGTGCTACTGCAGTATAGTGCAGTATTGATGGCTCCAGAACAACGCAGTCTGCTGTATTTCGTCGGATAATTGCGCGAAATGGCAAGCGGGCGAGGCCCGTTTCGATGCCGATAACCCCCTTCCCCCCTGCGCGCCCTCCGTTTTGTTGCAGTAGCGTTTGTGTCAGTGCACCCAAAATCGTGCAAGAGTCAAAGCGGTGCGCCGTTTGTTCTTCCGTCCTTCGTCCGTCGCAGTGACGAAGAACAACAATGAAATAACGTTTTCTCCTCGAACATCTCCTCTTCCTCATGCCGCTGCTGCTCCTCCAATGCGCTCATTGGTCATACTCGCACGACATTTTTCAGTCACTAGAAAACCGGCGTCCTCTGGTTGGCTCTCCCCCCACCCTCCATTACACCCTCTTTCCCCACCCCGCGCGCCCAATGGACTACGCGAAAACACTGAAACTGCGGTTTCGTGTCGGGGACCTGAGCCTGCTAGAAAGAAAGCGGCATAGCAGAAGTAAGGTGGACGAGGAAGGAGGCGCACAGAGGTGCCCGTGTGGCAATGCAGATGAGAGTAGAACTTACATATCGAGATAATGCGCACAGCGAGATAACGCGCACAGCGAAATAATGCGCACAGTACAAGGAAGGGGCGGGATGTGCTGTGCTAGCGGAGATGAGGAAAATAGGTGTATGTGACAAGCAGAAGTTTGGTACACTAGGTAGTAGCGATATAATATATATCTATCCTAGGTTATAGATGGTGGCCGCAGACGGACCAAACAGGAAGGAGACCAGATAAGCAAGATATTTCATGTACTATGTGAAATAAACGCACTGAGCGCCCAAATGCTGGAGGTGTCTCTGTTGGCAATAGGAACGGTTCTCCGTCGCGAAAGGGATGCATGGTCAATAATAGTCAAATGACAGAAGGTGAGCAACAAATGAGTACCCCGTCCCCGTCCCCCATCCGCCATCCCCCTACTGCGTCTCCCTCTGTATCTGCAGCCTCCTCTGCTAGCAATACAGATGGACTCGACCGTGTGGAAACCTTGTTTATTTAGAACTGCATGCTTTCGACCGCACGGGTTATGTGTTTGTTTGCCCCTTTGGGACTACCGAGACCAAAATGATCTAATATGTCGAAAGTACAGGCGTATATATAAACGGCGTCGACCGCACGAAGCAACCGGGGCTAAAGGTTAAAACGGGTAGGGGGTGTGTCCTTGGTGACGTTAAAGGAGATGTACGACGCGCGCGCAGCTTGATGATAATTATATTGCTGCACGCTCTTCCTATCATGGAAAGAAGGCCGATAGCACCGCACTTCTCGCTTTTTTGTTCGTTTTACCTGGGTGCCAGAAGGGTTCATAATTTCTGACACACAGTCTTGGCCCCGCGCGGGTGTTTTTCGTATTTTGTTCCCACTTTTTTTTTCTAAGGTGGCGGTATGGAGCGAGGGGTGCTACCTGAACAATTTCGTGCAGGGCGTGCTGGACACGTTCCCTCAGGAGGAGCTGAAGGGAAGCACCATCATCGTCTCCGGGGATGGGAGGTACGAGCATAGCCCCACGACGGCAGCGAAATAAAACGTCACTTCTTGTTCTTTTGTATGTACAATAGTACCCGGTATTTTGTTTGTTTCGGTTCTATCCTCAGGAACAGGAGCACATGACACCACGATTGGCATTATGATACGAACAAGCAAGCGGAATCTCACGGAATAGACGGCCGACTTCATGAAATGACAAGAACGAATGAACGAAATGATGGAACGAACGAAGGACACAAGCGAATTCATGGAATAAACCCAACTATGCGGTTCCGAGGTATTGAACGTTGCCTGTTCGTGCCCGCGTAGGTGGGCATGGTGTCAACTGCCTCCTGGTAACGACCGTGACACGAAAAACGTATCACCCCTCCCACCCCCTCGCCCCTACTCCCACGACCATGCCCACCCCCACCCTCGCACCCACCCCCAACCCCAACGCCAACCCCACCCCCACCCCCAACCCCAACCCCAACCCCCGCCTCCATCCCCACCCCCACCCCCACCCCCACCTCCATCCCCACCCCAAACCCCACCTCAGCCCCGCCCGCACGTCCACCCCAACCCCAATCCCCGCCGCTACCCCCTCCGCCGCTTCTAACCCCTCCTTGGGCAGGTTCTACAACGCCCCCGCCATCCAGACAATTATCAAGATGGCCGCGGCAAACGGTGTCGGAAGGGTATGGGTCGGAAAGGGTGGGCTGATGTCCACGCCGGCTGTGTCGGCGGTACTCCGAGAGAGGGAAGGCGGCGAGGCGTACGCTGGCCTTGTGCTCACGGCGAGGTGCGTGCGTTGAGGGGTTGTTGAGGGTCGAGGAACATGCATGCAGAAATGTATTTTATAGTAGTGGACACCGGATTGGCTTTGCTTTGGTATTGGTATTGGTTTTTGGTTTTTGTTTTGGGATCTGGATGTGGGGTTGCTGTTGGTTTTGTTATGGCCGTCGACTGGATACTCTTTGTTCTGGTTGTCGTTTGTTTTCGCTTGAGTTCGCTTGAGTTGATTTTAATTGATTTTGTTTGGTTGGGTTGGAATTATTTGTTGGGTCGGTCGGTTGTCTGGTATTTGTTTGTTTTGTTGGTTGGCCAGATGGTTGGTTGGCTAGGTTAGCTGGAAAGTTGGTTGGTTTGATTGGTTGGTTAGTTGGTTGGCTGGTTGGTGGGTTGGTTTGTTGGTTATTTCGTTCGTTGTTGGTCGGTTTGTGGCATGACCGGACGCAGAAGGAGCAAAGGTAGCGCGGTGGTGCCCCCTCGCCGGAGTAAGAAGCATGGTAATCCTGCTAGGTGTCGAGCATGTCGAGCTCGTGTTGCGTATTCGGAGCGGGAGCTCAATCAAAGGGCTCGGAGAACGTAGATCGTAGATGTGGGTCAAGGGATCGATCGTGTTGACCAATCGGTGCGTCTCATCAAGAATGAAACCGTAGCCTTCGAGGATGCAATCACATGTACAAGTATGTTTTATTGGTGGCGGCAGCACGTAACGGGTCCGCCTCTACTACGTTGCACTCGTGCGTTTTGTTTTTTTGCTGAAGCCACAACCCGGGCGGCCCCGACGAAGACTTCGGCATCAAGTTCAACACGGCCAGCGGCAGCCCGGCGAACGAAGGGGTCACCGACGCCGTCTACGCCCGCACGTGAGCGAAGCTTCACCGGTTAGTTTGTTTTCAGCTGATATTCTACCACTGTGCAAAAACAAATCCCCTCTAATTCCAAGTACTTTGTACCCCCCCCCCCCCCCTCCCCCCCCCGGTTCTCCCCTTTCTCAACCCGATCCATTCTCCTGGCCTTGTACTGGTGCCGCCGCCGCTGCCGTCGCCGCTTCCGCCACCACCACCGCCGCTGTTGCCGCCGCTTCCGCTACAACAGGCTGGTGCTTAAATCGTACCGAACGGTGGAGGGATCCGCCGATGTAAACCTAGACGTCGTTGGAAAGACTAAAGTCGCCGGAATGGATGTCGAGATCATCGACCCTGTCCAGGTGAATACGATATCCCGCTATTTTGTTCTGTTGTTATTCTTGTTGTCATTTGTTGCTGTTTTGTTTCTCGGGGCGGAATATGCGGGGGAAAGCACGGAAAATGATTCATGTATGTTCTTGGAGCGGAAGAGGGAAGGGTGCACACCTCATGGGGGAGAGAGGCAAACATAGAACCCCAGAGCACAAGGGACTTTTCTCTGCACTACGTGCTCCCCCCCCCTCCCTTCCATCCAACCAGCCACCCACCCCTCGTTCTCGCTTCGACTCGACGCGCCGCCCTCCTTAGGAATATGTGGCACTGCTCAAGACAGTGTTCGACTTCCCACGCCTCAGGTCGCTCCTGGCCCGGCCGGACTTTAGCTTTGTGTTCGACGGGATGCACGGTGTCGCCGGGGCCTACGCTAGCCGAGTGTTCGTCGACGAGCTTGGTGCGGCGAAGGAGTCTCTGCTTAGGTGAGCGACCGAGCGAGCTTCAGCGGCAGGCGGTGGGGTGTAGGGGGCGCTTGTTATTCTCGAGTTTTCTTTTTCGTTTCGAAGATGTTTTTTTGCTTCGTTGTGGTGTATTCTCATGTGGTGTGATGTAGAATGGGATGGAGTCGGGTGGGATGGCGTGGTGCGTTGTGTTGTCCGGCGTTGATTGGCACCGACAACGAGGGCACGATGTTGCAAGCAAGCTAGAGATACTTGAAGCAGTCATTTGGCGTTTTTTGTTGTTGTTTTCGCCTCGCTGTGAGTCGAGAAGAAAAGCTGGAAACATGGCCTAGAACTGAAGATGGTAAAACAATTATTAACAGGGTAACAGCGAGTAACAGGGAGCCGTGAACAGCAAAGGGAAACAACCAAATTCACTGTGCTTGAAACAACCCGCATGGGTTAAACAGCGACTGCTCCGCACGTGTTGCTTCGTTATCATTCCTTTTTTTTTAATACTGCCCCGCGCCACCCCCGTCTCCGCCTCTACCGTCGGCCGCCTCTCCCCCATCCCTCTTCCTCCCTTCACTCCCACCCCCACCCCTTCCACGTCGTATGCGCTCTCTCGCCCTCTGACAAAGTAACACCAAAAAGTACAAGCACAAGTCGAACTCGCAGCTGACGTGTTTAGAATAACTTTATAAAAGTATCGACCAACTCGTAACCTTTCGTCAGTTCCAAAACGTGTTTTGTTTTTCGTTCGTTTCGGCTGTTATTGTCGTTACTGCTTTTTATTCCTGTTTCGCCGCTGCTTTCGAAAATAAATGCTGGTTCCTAGAGTTTTACTTGACGAGATACGAGTGCAACTCTAAAAGGGGTTGATTAACCCTTTCAGAACTCCACACCCCCTTTTTTTGGAAACATTTACTTAGAATTTGAGTAGGACACATGTTGCTTCAGGCCAAAGGTTAAGAACTATTAATACCAGGAACACCTGGTATGTTGAGTATGAGACGGCTTGTTCATTCTTGTTTATTCTCCATGTTGTTATTTACTCTGTATCATACATAGGTGCGACCCCAGGGAGGACTTCGGCGGAAGCCACCCGGACCCGAACCTCGCCTACGCCCCGGACCTCGTGAATAGGATGGGTCTCGACGGCAGCGGGCAGGCGCTGCCGCTGGACCAGAGCGGTGGCCAACCGGAGCCCCCGTCACTTGGAGCCGCGGCCGACGGCGACGCCGACCGCAACATGATCCTGGGGAAGCGTTTTTTCGTGACGCCAAGCGATTCCCTCGCGGTCATTGCGGCCAATGCAGAGGCGGTGCCGTACTTCAAGAAAGCCGGCGGGCTCGGGGGTGCGGCCCGGAGCATGCCTACGAGCGGGGCGCTGGACAGGGTGTGCGAGGCGAAGGGGGTGCCCATGTTTGAGACGCCTACCGGTTGGAAGTTCTTCGGGTGAGGGATGGGATGGGGTTGGGTTGGGTTGAGGTGGAGTGAGGGTAAGGCTTCGGTTCGTATGTTCGTTGCTGGTGCGTTACTGTGCGTAGCGCTTGTGCATCGTCTTGCCTGTCGCTACTACGCTTGAGTGTTTGTTTATGAGTGGAAAAGCGTGTGGAGGAGTGAGAAGTAAAATATACTTCCCTTCCATCGATCATCATTGTCTGCAGTGTGATGCGACACGAAACTACGCTACTATTTGTTGCGCATTTGCGTCGTGCTCGTCTGCCAAGCAGTTGCGTTTGCGTGTTTGTGTGTGTACGGAGGCCAGTGAGAGCGTGATAACTGAGCTGGTCTGCCCTTGAGAAGACAATCATTTTCGGTATTACATGTGTTGCGAAACAAAGCTGACCGGGACAACAAGCGGTTTTCGCATCGCCAGAGAAGATGCAGCGAATATTTTAACGCGGCCGCGCCCCCGCCTTGTCACCCCCTCCCCCTTTCCTTTCCAACGCCGTCTGAAACCTCTGTCCGTCCGATCTGCTGCAATTGCGCATCTCTCTCTCCTTCTGGTCCTCTCTTGTGTGTGAACGTAGTAACCTGATGGACGCCAAAGTGCTGGGCCACAAGCGCTCGTACGCGCCGTTCCTGTGCGGGGAGGAGAGCTTCGGGACAGGGTCCGACCACGTGAGGGAGAAGGACGGCTTGTGGGCGGTGCTGGCGTGGATGTCGGTGATCGCCGAGCGGAACCAGGGCGAGGGCTTACCGCTGGTTGGGGTGCAGGAGATTGTGGAGGGACACTGGCGGGAGTACGGCAGGAACTTCTACTCCAGGTGCGAAGCAGTCAGGAGGAAGGGTGGTGGGAGGGGGGGGAGGTTGTTGCGCTCTTTCGTTATAGGTGGTAATGGTGGTGTTGGTGAAATGGGTGGTGTTGGTGGCGGTGGTGGTCTTGGTGTGGCGTTGATGTTGGTGTTGGTGTTGTTATTGTTTATGCTGTTGATGTTGTTGATTTTGTTGATGTTGATGCTGTTGATGCTGTTGTTGTTATTCTTGGTGATAGTGGTAGTGGTGGTAGTAATGGAAGCGAGGTGTCTTTATGTCGCACGCAAGCCCTCGGCAGACCGCCGGCTGTGGCTTAACCGTTCTCCCTTTGCAGCTGTCATCTCGCTCCGTAGACCCAGTACTGGCAAAGGTTGCGCAGTTTTTGCTTTTACGGAAGCGTCCGCAGTTTTGTTGCCGGTGCGGCAGGACCGGTTGCCGCCTTTTTGATCCGAGTGCCAACCAGTCGCAACCGTTTGTTATCAAAACCCCCTGAGCACTATGGTAGCGTTTTCCTCGCCCATCCTCTCTAGTACGTGTTCACCACTACCACAAGCGCTGCCCTGTGCGCCACTCAATACCCCCGCCCCCTGTACGCATGACACAACAACCCCTCTATTTTCATGTCTTATTTTTTATCTCGCCTTTACTTGCCAGCTTCTCAACGAGCCGTGGTACAGGTGTCGTCGCATTTGTCCCATTCCCCCCCGGTACGTGCCTTCATTTTTATCTCGCATAAGGTTCAGCATTCCCAACATTCAGCGCTATTCCTCGAATTTGCTAACTCACGATATCGTGCTTTCCGCGAGTCCATTTTGCCCAAGAAAAAGTCCCTACGAGTACTAGTAGTATGCACCCGGGGGGGCTCGAACCAGCGAAATCGACCGTGGTAGTTTTGATGTTAGCCCACTAAACCATCGGGGACGCCGACTTCACTCCCTGTGTTTCCCAGCTTCATTAATCTCCCCACCACGGACCCCCCCCCTTCCCGCCCCCCCTAACCGCTTCCCCGTCCCTTCCCAGCAACTGCCCGTACTAACACTCCGCACCTCTGTACCTCTCCCGCGCGTCTTCTTTCCTTTTTCGCCGGTCTGTTCGTTGGCCGCAACTGGACGGTTGCCGCTGATGAAAATTGTGTTCTTTGGCCTGCGCGGCGTGGCGCTGGGTCTGCAGGTACGACTACGAGGGCGTCGCGTCTGAAGGCGCGGAGGCGATGATGGAGCACCTTCGATCCGGCCCCGCGCAGCCCGGAGACGACATGGGGTCGGGCTTCAAACTCAAAGGTGCGTAAAGCAGACAAAAAGTGTACGAGTATAGCATGCGTGTTTTGTCGGCGCAGACTGTTCACTCATGGATTGCATGCGTGTTTGCGGCGTTGCGTGGACGGGAGGAGAGGAGGGAGGTGGCACGCAAGGGGCTTCGATGTGTAAGTTGTCTATATGAAGAATAGCGCCCTGGCGTTGATTTTGTGTAGGTCGTTGCTGCCGAGCTGACGCCGATGAACAACGTGCGAAAAATTAAACAAAACGGCTTTACTCCTTCGAGCATCCTGTACGGTTTACTACGCCATTGCCGCTCGTGTCGCACACCGTCGCGAGTGGTTTACTGATAAGAACGCTTGTTTTCACCGGGCGAGGACTGTTTTGTGGCTGAACTTTTTCAAGTGCCCCCATCTATTTGCGCAATTCGACCCTCCACCTCCCTTCCCATTCGGCCGGACAATCAAAAAGATAAACGCCCTCAACAGCCAAGAAAGCAGCATGCGGCTACCCTCCCGACACTCAGGCCTCCGCCCTCCGCCCTGCTCCTTGCCCTTATCTCTCGCGCGCCTGCCTCCACCGCTCGCCGCTCGACATGTGTCCTCAGGCATAGACGACTTCGAGTACACGGACCCGATCGACGGGAGCGTGTCGAAGAACCAGGGGATTCGCGTCATGTTCACGGATGGGTCGAGGGTTGTGTTCCGCCTCTCCGGCACCGGTAAGGCGCGGGGTGGATGGGGGTTTGGGAGTTTGGGGGGTTTGGGGCGGGGCAATGTGAGAGGGGGGTGTCCGGCGGTCATGAGATCGTTTGACTAGTTTTTTATTCTGGCGACGACCTCGCGCACAGCACCACACAGACAGCGTCCGGTCCGATCGTTTTTTCTGAAGCGTAGCTTATTTGCGTTTGAATGATTTCGAGCTGGTGCAACGATACCCACCGGTATGCGCCCCCTCCCCCCCCCTCTCCCCTTTCTACTTTGTTTCGCTCGGCGGAGCCCGTTGTGAAGGGAGAGGCCTGCCGCCACATCGTCGTTTGTAGGAAATGTTTCTGTATTTTACGCCCGACCTCATGCGTTTACCACGTGCACGTGAGTACGTACAGCCGTGGTCTTCACGGTGTGTAGGCTTATTTTTGATCGACTGCACCACCACCGCCACCAATGCCCGTGATTTTTTGTGCTCCGCGTCTGTGTGTAACTGTGTGTGTATCACCTGTGTATGCATGTGTATGGTCAGGTGTCTGCGTCTTGTGTCTTGTTTCTTGTGTCTTGTGTGCTCATATGTCTTGGTCTTCGCATGTATCTGTATCTGCCTGTGCATGCATCTAGTGTGTCCCTGTGTGTGGCCTCTTGAATGACCCTTTTGCTGCCCCGCCCCGCCCCTCTCCCGCCTCCTTCGCCCTTCGCTGCAATTTGGTGAACTTTCTCTTGTCACAGGTTCGGTGGGCGCTACCGTCCGCATGTACATCGAGAAGTATGAGCCAGACGTGACGAAGCAAGGGCTGATGACGGCGGATGTGCTCCGACCCTTGGTGGCCATCGGCCTGGAGGTGTCGAAACTTGAATCCTTTACCGGCAGGGCAACCCCCACAGTCATCACGTAGACGCGGGAAGAGACACAACACAACTAAATCAACAAGCAAAAAAATGGGATGAATCCATCGTTTGAAGTTAATAATAGTCAAGCCATCAAAATAGTCGATCATCGACTTTTACACCGCGTAGCTTATAGTGACCGCTTGAGAACTGCATCCACTTTTCGGGGACAAAGTGGTTGGAGTTTCACTTGAGAAGCTTTTCCGGTCGCAGAAAGGTTATTACGTAGCTCTCGAAAATGACGGTGTTTTCTGTTGTTGTGTTTTTTCGTCGGCGGCTTAGGTGCTGAAGCGTTTGTTGTTTGTTTGCGGTGTCGTCACTGAATGGTCGCGCTCCCGATGACCGCCAGCCGTACGTGCAGCACACGCGGTTTGTTAAGTCGCGTCGCGGTAAGCCCGACTTTGCCCGCTTAACGCTCAGTTGTGCAACAAAACCTCTCGGAGGCAGCAAACGTGCGAGAGAGTCTTCTCGCTTTTACGACTGCACCCACGTTTTGGGGGAAGACTACTTGGAGTTAGTATAGGATAATTTCTGCTGTGGGAAAAGGTTTACCTGATAGCACTTAGTATGATTAGCAGCTGCCGTATGATTGGATGATTTATCACGATCAGACGCTTTGTGTTTGGTATTTACTTGCTTTACGTCGTCAGGAGTTCTGGTGCCCTTCTTCATCGTTTGAGTTGGCGAAGTTTCGCGTGCAGGCCAAGCGCGGGGTGAGGGTGGCTAGAGATGGTGACCGCGATGACAATGCATGGCGGGTTTTTAAAAACAGCACTGGCTCCGGCGTGTTCGCACGACATCATACATTAGTATAGGATAATTTCTGCTGTGGGAAAAGGTTTACCTAATAGCACTTAGTATGATGAGCAGCTGCCGTATGATTGGATGATTTATCACGATCAGACGCTTTGTGTTTGGTATTTACTTGCTTTACGTCGTCAGGAGTTCTGGTGCCTTTCTTCGTCGTTTGAGTTGGCGAAGTTTCGCGTGCAGGCCAAGCGCGGGGTGAGGGTGGCTAGAGATGGTGACCGCGATGACAATGCATGGCGGGTTTTTAAAAACAGCACTGGCTCCGGCGTGTTCGCACGACATCATACTTGGCCGAGGTATCGCCAGAGCTTGTAGCCAGGGCGGCAAAACATTTCTTTTTTTTTCTAGCGTGTCAACTTGAAGCCGGCAAGCTGAAAATGTAGGCAGTGTCGCAGATCCTGCAAAAGAGGAAAACAAGTGCGTCTGCCGAGGGGAGAGTGGCAAAAGCAGTGTATCGGCAAAACGAGGTTTTCCGATGATGTGAGGGCACGTCCCGTTGAGGAAACAACCCCCCTTTCCCGTCCCCGCCCTCCTAGGCTCGGTTGGAAGATCGTGGCCATGAGGGGGTGCGCTTTCGTTGGCGTGGGAAAAGCTGAGCGAGATGGTTCTTGGCCTCAACGCGCGAAAATAGAAAAAAAGGTCCAATTCGACACTGTTCAGTTCTTCTTGTTGCGCTCTCGGGATTGAAGGTGGGACCAGCGAGACTGCGCAATCAGTACACGCAAGAGAGAAAATCTACGCCACTGTTGGTAGGATGCCTTTTTCGTTGCCGAGCGGCATCACGTTTTGCGCCTTTGCGTCTGCTGCTCTTGATGTAGACGCGTGAAAGCAGTTGTATACGGTCGAGAGAATACCCCGAGTGTGCCAGCAACAACACAGCACCCGTACATGCCCCACGGTGCAAGGTATTCCGTTTCATGGCAGTGCCAAACAGTTATTGTACACCACCACCATCACTACAACAACTACAAATAATACCAACAGACATCGACCAACCCTTCCTTCGTCACCGCACACACTGTTGCAATTCTTCATCCGAGAACGCGTTCGCACTCGTTTCACGTCCTACCCTGCTACCCATTCTAGTTGCGTGTATTCCAATTATGCAACAAACAGGAAGGGTTTCGTACCAGGCAATGGCATGGTGTGGTACAGACGGTGTGGTATGGTACCGTAGGACTCACATTCCTCCGTCAACCTCGTGCATATTCTATTGACTGGGAGGGGGTTGGGGGGACGTACTGCTTCTGTGCACAACAAACGCATCCGAACATCAACGAATGGGAGCCGGGGCGGGGGGCATGCGGAACGGCGCGACATGCTGCAGTCAAGCAGCCCAATCATATAATACAAATGTACGTTGAAACCAGGCTACCCCAAACGTACCCCGCTCCGATCAAGAAGAGCGCACGCAGTGCAGCCGAGAAACTATGTGCGCTTCGTTCAACGGCAAGGAATATTGCCGTGTCTTCTCCCCTCCTCTCCCCTCCTCCTCTCTCCTCCGCTCCCCTCTCCTCCCTCCACCCGTCGACACGGCTCGCGCCCTACGCGGCGATATTCACCATGACTTTCCAATTGTACGATAAAGGCACCCTTTCCCCCAGTTACAGCAGTATGGCCAGGAGGTATACGTCACCAAGCGCGGCGCTAGGGAGCGAAGACTGATTCGATAAACGGCAGAAGGTCTTCGGCGGCTCTGGTTTGACACATATATCGACAAATCCCAACAAATATAGGAGAGGGAGGGGGAGGGGAGGGGGGGGGTTGTATTCAGTTTGTGGATGGCCGTAGTCGTATGGCCATAGACGTTCGCGTCCCTACAATGCCGGCACGAAGCACGTCGGTCTTTCACCGGCCAGGAAGACATTGCTTGCACCGAGCGCGAAGCGCCGTGAGGTGTTCGGCAAGTCGCATGACGGGGGGGGGATATTCAGCCAAGACGTGCGTGACTGCATTGTATTGCGAGCGCGTGGCATGCACTAACTTAGAAATAACTATTTCACCCACAGTCTCTGCCTTGTGTCAAAGCAAAGCCGAGGAGCGTTTCCCCCCTCTCGACGTCACCTGTAGAAGTCGGTGTCCTTGTCGTTGAACAGCATGGCGTTCCGGCACATGAGCACCATGTCGTCGTGCAGCATGTCCACGCTCGTGTAGTGCACCACGTCGCCATCGAGACGGTTCTGGATACCCCGAAGATCTTTTCGCGCAGCAAAGCCAAGCAAGGGCCGCCCGCGCCAAGCCCGAATAGACGATATAAGAGGTAATAACGCCACAAATAACAATGGCAGAGGGACGGATTTGAGGTTTTAAGAGGTACACATATTGTTTACAGTCAAAGCGCTCACGGTATGTCCGTCGTGAGTGGCGCTATTATGTTTACAGTGTCGTCTTCGCCGTGACCCTATCGTAGTGTTCTACGACGAAACTGATTCCGTCCTGATTAGTGTTTTGTCGCGTTCATAGGGCGGCACCCGTCGTTCAGAGTAGCGGGAGCAAGCGCTTGATCGGTCTTTCCGACCCTCGCATCGAGTTAGTTCGCTAACTCTCCTGCTGTAGCATAGTAGCGGTAAGCCCATCTTGCAGATGGATCGCCTCTGTGCTTATCCTACAATATTACCTGTGCACGAGATCTCGGCTTGATGGTCATGCTTGCTCAACATAAAGCACTATACTACCAGGTGTGTTCTCTCCGATATGTCAGAATTAAAACGTGGCTCTCGCGCTTTCTCGCTTTCTCTCGCAGGATCTCCCCTTGTCAGCCACGGCGCGGGTTCCCTTAACGTACAATTAAGCCAGTACGCCTAACCCCGCGCAACGCTAGGACAGGAAGGCAGGCGTGGGTGGTGACACATGCTTTGCCGGACTAAATGTGGTGGGGGGCGCTCGTAAAATTGAAGAAAGCTAAGGCGAAGCGCTTCGCTGCGCAGCAGTGCACGCAATAAAAGAGTAAATCGCGTCCTGACCCTTTCCGCTGCGAACAAAGACTGCGATTCCAGCCTTAGAGACAGCACTAAAGGACGAATTTCTCAGACTCGAATCTCGTTCGTCAACAAGCCCCTCACCGATGGGGTTCTTGACAACGTCCAGGTAGCCCGGCGCCATCGCAAGATTGACGCTTTTGCTGTTGCCGACGGGAGGCGGGAGACAAATCAAAAACGTAAACCCGACCATCCGGTTTAGAGGTTGGTTTCGTCGTCCAATAGGGCCGAAAGCATGTGCGCACGTAGCCATTTTTTATTGTTATTATGGATAAAAAGAAGAGGAAGGGCAGCAGCACACGTGAGCGTGGAGGGGCGTAGGGGGGAAGGTTAGAGGGGCGATTAACGTGGGATTGACAGCCCTCGTGTGATTGTTCAGCCCGAAAAGGGACCTTAATGAAAGTAAGCTGTCTCGGTGGGTTCGCCGTCTCACATCGAGCTGACACGGTAAGGCTCACAATCGGATACACAAATTGGTCGCGCCGGTGGGTGTGCCGTCGAAGAAGCGACGTTGCTGCAACAGTCTATCTGTTCGCCGGAGGAGAATCTCTAGCCTGCACAACAACGAGATACCAAGGGTATGATACGGGCACGGTGCTGGCGCACGCACCAGAACGCCCACGACGACCGATGCTTGTTGATCTTGGACCACATCTCTTTCAGCATCACCCCGAGCCCCGGCACTCGTCCGCTCGGGGTGACCAGACCAACTGCAGCAGGCATACCGATCTTCCACTTCTGCCCGACGCGTGACGGAATCGAGCCCTCGCGCGAGCACCCGGTGGGGGGTGCAGGGGCAGCAGCAGCATGGGGGGGTGGGGCGGCAGCGTAAGCAATTTTAGGGTTTCCCTTGCTCTTTTTCATGCTACTCTCCTTCTCCAAGGGAGGTTTCCCCACGCCTTTCCGCTTTCCCTTCGCCTTTCCAGTCACATCTCTACCGCCGCTACCCCCCCCCTCGCAAGATCTCCCGCCGGCGCCGACGCCCCCCGAGTAGGCTTCGACAGCCCTGCCCGTTCCGCTGCCACCGGCAGATGCTCCTTTCAGAACGGAAACCTCTGGCGATCTCGTTCCCGTGCCCTTTCCGAGAACCGACGGACTCCGAGTGTTTCTGCCACTACCGCCTCTCGCCACGCCCCCCCCCCCCCCCCGATAACTGCTGCTGGCCTTGTTTCCGCCTTTCGGCGATCCCGAGGGCGATGGAGCCAGGGCCGCCGGCGGTAGTAGCCGCCACGCCCAGCTGATGCAGTCGGTCTTCTCGGGGCGACTGAAAGCGATCGGAATCTCCCCTTTTCTTCGCCCACTTCGTCGACGACCTCGAGGGTGCTCCTTTCTGAAGCGGTGGCAGCGACGGCGATGGAAGATCCCATATTGCGGCTTGTGACGCTGGTCCATCAGAAGAAGCGCCTGGAGGATATTGTCTTGGGGTCGAACGAGCGGGGCTCCCGCCTTTTTTCTGGAGGATTGGTGTGCGCGGGTGCTTCGATAGACGCGTGCTCGGCCCTGGAACCGACTTTCTGGATTGATGGGTGCTTTCTTCGTGGGTGGGACGTTTCTTCTGCGCTGAACGTTTTTCATATATATTTGCACGGTCACCCGGGATCTCGCTGTTCCTTTCCTGGCCGGTAACGCCGCCACCTCCCTGCCCCCGACGAGCCACAGCGGTGGTTTCGTTTGGAAGAGCACTTCCTTCAATTGATCCTTTTTCCTCTACCGAATTTGGGGCGCGGTGGCTGCTTGCTGCCAGGGCAGGACGTTTCTTCTGCACCGTACATTTTTTGGAAATATTTACACTGTTGACCGGAGTCTCGCTGTTCCTTTCTTGGCCGGCGGCGCCACCTCCCCGCCCCGAACGAGCCATAGCGGCGGATTTTTCTTTTGAAATTGCGCTTCCGTCGTTTGTTTGTTTTTTCCCTGCGCTTCCTCCTTCTTTGACGCTCGTTTTTCCCGCTGGTCGGCCTACTTTCCCTCCTTGTGTTTTTCCTCCTCTTCCTTTCCTCCCTGTTCCTTTTCCTCTCCCTCTTCCTCTTCTTTCTCCACCTCCTCCTCCTCCTACCTCTTTCTCTCTCGTTTCAACGACCGTATCACTGCTATCGACATATTTGGCACACCCTCGTTCTTCGTCACCAGCTGAGTTCCCCTTTCCGACACTGCTCGCCACTACGTTACCACCATCGTTGCTCGAATCTCCTCCGCCATTGCCCCCTTCGCCAACGTCACCGTTGCTTGTCTCGCTCGCTCGTCCTTCCCGAACGCTAACCTCACGTGAAGTGCTCGCACTGCCACTATCACCACTTCCTTTTTCGCGGGATGACTTCCTGCGTATGGGCTCGCTCTCCGACCTAAGGTCGGGAAAGGGACACGGGTAAGGCCTCATCGATTCGGCGGACCCCACCACATGGGAAGTGGCGGCGCGGGGAGCGGCAGCTGCCGCCGCTGCCGCCGCCACCGCCGCGACTGGAGACCTTGAATCGCCGGCTGCTAGACTCCAACCTTCTGGTTGATGAAGATCGCTTGGTGGCTGGCGGTGGATTTGGAGGTTGGCAAACATCTCACCCAGGTCACCGACGAAGCGGTGGAAGGAGTCTTGAAAAAGCAGCCTAGAAAATTGATCATCGGTAGCGCAGACGTAATATCACGGGAGCGTAAGGGATAGAGAAGAGGAGGGGAGGGAGAGGGGGCTTTGAAGGAAAAACGGCGGCATGCATGTGCGTGTGTCCACAGGAGAAAGAGGGACGTTGCCTGGGACCCCTTTCCGGTGTTAAACCGAAGGGGTGGGATGGACTCGTTGTGAATTAGCAACACAGTAGTCCTGCGCCAACTGACACTTTGGGTACATGCACCTGGAGATGTGTGGGCGTGACAACCTGCCACCTTTCACAGTTCTGGTCGCGACGAATGCAGCCCCCCCTCCCTCTCCACCCCTGAAGTTCAAATCCCCCAATACTCGCTATAAGGCACGCGCCCCTAGCTATCACCCCGCCAAGCAAGAAAACCAGTACCTTACTTGTGCCGTTCGCTCGTCGATAGATGCGCCGCTTCATGTCATTCCCACCTTCTGTCCTATACAGCTCTCGACGCCTACGTTTGCAGCATAACGTACTTGTGCTAGAGAAAAACGGGCGGGTTCTTGAGCGCTTGGATCCATGCTCGCCTGTTTACCCGCCCGCCCCAGCTAGAAAACGAAGCGCGGGGTACAAAAAAACAACCATAGTTGTGTTATGTTATGTATCGCACTGCACTGCGTTTGCCAACATGTTGTCGAGATTTCCGGTCCGGTTCGGTCCACACTTGGCCTTTATCGCTTCCTGAAATGCGCGAAATCTCTACGACCTACCGAACAATGTATGCCTGCACTTCCGGCCTGGACAGATCGGGGAGGTTCGCCTGCAGGGCCTGGACTGTGGGTGGATCGGCTCCATGCAGAAACACTGCTTCCGGTAGATCCTCCATGCCCTTCACCGACACGCCTTCTCTCGGGATCCCGACACACACGTGCATACATGATATGGACCCAATAAAGCAGCCAATTTTCGGGGGCACGTGGTAGAGGGAGAAGGGGTATTTGCGTGGTGACGTCGTGCGCGCGTGTTCTAAAAAGTGAAGAAGCGTGATTGACAATGCGCCTACAGCAACCGGACTGCAGCAGCTGCTGCTGCATCTCAGAAACTATTTCCTTCTTCAGCAACGTTTGAACAAAACAGGAAGATGGGATTCTCCCCTTTCCACACGACTGTTGCTTTCTTCGAAACACGTCTTGTTCTTAACAGGATCAGCGCCCGAGTTATTGCACAGGCAGCAGCTTGTCAGTTGAAGGAGAAGCCGTGTCACCGTTCATCAGAAAATCCCGAACACCCACTCTAGATGGGGTCCTCGCACGATCGGGGGTCTCGAACGTCGGGGGTCAGCAGCACCAGTGTTATGGTAATTAGAGGGTATTAATTCGTTAGACCACTGATAAAACGTTGCTCTATATTGCCTACCCAAACAAAGCCTTATAAAAGTCTCGCCACTGGGCCGGCGGGACGGCAGGTCGGCAGGGTATACGGACAGATGTATCAATATCCACGCGGTTGTATCCCTTGGGATACCGAGGAGGGTATTTTTCAAGTTCGACATGGGGAAGTCGTAAAAGTTTATTATTGGCAGAAAGTGAGATGCGAACCCACGACTCAAAAGCCTACCAGGTATGTCCTGCCGACGACGCCATTGTAGTTATAGACTGTTAGCCCATTTGACCACTGGTAAAAAGTTAGCCAATTGCCTACCCAAACTAAGCTTTTTTATTGCACTCCATTTTAAGGTAATTAGAGGGTATTTGTCCGTTTGACCACTGGTAAAAGGTTATCCAATTGCCTGCCCAAGCTAAGCCTTATAGCACTCCTCTCCCCTGGACCGGCGGGGTAGAAGGTCGGGCGGATACACGGGCGAATATGTCAATATACACGCAGTTCCATTTCCTGGGGATACCGAGGAGGGTATTTTCAAGTTCGACGTGGGGCAAGTCGGAACAAATTATTATTGGTGGATAGTGAGATTCGAACCCACGACCCAAAAACCCATGGTCTGCCGACGACGCCATTTGTTGAGGAATTAGAGCGTATTAGTCCGTTTGACCACTGCTAAAAAGTTAACCAATTACATTCCTAAACTATGCCTTGTAACAACGGCGTGCGGCGCGATACACTCTCCTCTCTTTCAAATCTTTCAATTACTCCTCTGATCAAGTCAGCAACCGACCCACAATTTTGCAGAAAACATTTCAGGGACGGAGCGGGGGGTGGGGGTCGAACGGATCGTCCCAAAACTTGGCGTGGTGAGAGGCATGTGTCGTCTGGGGTACAACCGCGACGTGCGGCGTGAGACGTGTCTGCGCCCACCTTGGCGATGGAGCTCTTGGCACAGCTCCGTGGCACTCCGTCCGCTGTCCGCGATGAGAGCGAACTTTCGCACTGGCGGCCCTGTCAAGGTAAATCTGGGCGTGGGGCGTGGGCGAAGGGCCTGGATTAAAAACTGCTGCTTTTTGTAGGGTGTTACGCACAAAGGAGAGGGGTGCATCGCAGAATTGACGAATGTTTTGTCGAGTGATGCTGCCACGCGTGCCAAGCCTCCCCTTTGCCAGTGGGCATAACAGGGTCGTATCGGGGACGATTGCTATTGCGCTCAGGTTGGTTCATGTGAGCACGCGATTTACCGGTTTTTGGGGCTCACGATGGGGTAACCTCGACTCACCGCAGAGGGTAGCGCCTAGAGACTGCAGAACCAAACACGAATAAGGCCACAGCTAATTAAGCGAGCGCGGGCCGAAACCCAGGAGAAGACATAAGTGTGCTTGACCGGTTTTCACTGTACCACGCGGAAATGGCCTACTGGATGTACGCCTTCCTTCACGGTAAGCGCGATTTAGCTTCCTTGTGCCGAAGCCTCACAAAGGCAAGCGCCGCCGTAATCAACCGATGGGATTCCAATGCCTACCTCGCATCCTGGAGATTCGTAGGAATAGTCTTACGGCAGCGTTTTGGGATTCAGGCACCTGGCTAGTTCATTGCCTTCCCCGGATCACAATCGTGCGGAGACCCTTGCAGTAGTACCTCCTACCAAACCGCTACCTGGGCGATCTCGCGCTGTTACCTAACGATGTTCTGCCCGTTTGCAGCGGTGACGAAAGCTGCTTCGACCGTGCCCGCGCCCCCCAGATCTACATGCTCCTGGGTGGGGGTGCAGCAAGGTCATCGCGCAAGCAAGCGGACCTGCTCATGTGTTATTTAAACCACGATGCCATAATTGCGTGTGGAACCGAGGCCGCGTCATGGTGAGACTACAGTAGACGACGGGACACTCTTCTCGGTTTGGCTGAAAAACTACTTGGAGTCGGACTACGCGGTGTTTTGCAGATGTAAAAGGGTTTACATACTGCAGTGCCATTCACTATCAACATTATACCAACGGGGGCACCACAGCGGGACATAGCATAGACTAGAGTTTTATAGGGCTACGCTGAACTTTCATACGCCACGCATTTTGTCATAAAACGCAAAACTGTTGTCAAACTCGAACAACACCACATCTCGTCATCCAACCACGATTCATGCCCCTTCCCTTTGTTGCTGCTGAAATGTTACTATTACGACAGGCTGGTTCAAGTTAAACGGCGGATTTTTTTTCCCCCACGAATGCCCCTCGCAATATCTAGTCAAAGGGTGAATATTTCGTGTCATACTGACTCCCATGACCAGTGGAAGAGGATGTCTTAGCCAGCTTTTTTGATGACGGCCTCGGGCTGTCTCTAGGAGCGAAGCTCGTATCGACCAATGGCAGACCTTCAAGTTTTCAATAATATTCAGGGTTTTTCCAAGAGGCGGCGGAAAAACAATTGCGCCGCATTTTGCACGAACAGGTTGGAGGTACTCCAAGGCACGTCTGCAGAATTTTGCGCGCAAAAAATCCAAGATCTGACCTGCGTATGTTCAATATTGAGCAGAACATGTCGAGAAAACTGGATCCTACACTAAAACCAAGTCATACGAAGGAAATAACGCACTTTATTCACTTTACGAGCAAAAGTCCACATGTCCACGCCGATTTTGAGAGATAGACCCTGACATTTTGCACAGGTGTTCTACATGTCCATCCCGAGGCCTGACCTCCGGGTGTTTTTCTTTTTTTTTTCGCCGAAAATGTTTGGTCTAAGGTAGTCCAGATTTTCCAAAAATGTTAACTGACGAAAAAGCAGGCAAACAAAATAAAGGACAGGTGAGGTCTTCGTGACGTCTATAGAAGACATGTATGTGCAAACTTTCACGGTCTGAATAAAAAAAACGGTGTGAACATTCGCCAGGGAATAAGTTAGCGTCGCTTATCTCCAGTCTGTACGATTATTTATATTACGTTTGCCATCCGACGATGTGCAGCATGTGCTTCATCTTCGATCACTCATAAATATTCCTATTAATAGACAGCAGAAACGCTTGAAAATGGTAATATTGCTGTGCAAGGCCAGTGCGAGCAGCACAGCGTGATGCATCACTTAGAGCTACGCCGAGCGCACACACATGCTATGCATGAGAACCTAAACCACCTGAATCCGGGAGGTTTCGGCGTCCTTGACGGACATAATCTTGTGGTTGTCTTTCGTCTCTATCGACACGGTGTGCGGTGATTTGTGTCTCCTCCACCCCCGCTTCGCCGATTGCAGGAGATAAGACACCCTCCATGAGGGAGCGTGCTGTCTATCAGCAGCAGCATGATTCTCTGGTCTAGGCTGCTGCTGCGTCGGTTGCTGTTGATGCTGCTGTGGTTGTTGCTGCTGTTGTTGCTGTCTCTGTTGTTGTTGATGTTGATGCTGGTGGTGTTGGTGGTGTTGTCCGTATTGCTGCTGTTGTTGCTGACGCCCATGGTGTCCGGGGGTAAAAAATGATTGCATTGCGTTGTCGTCAGGGCAAACTGTCAGTGACAATGCCGAGGGATGCGAAAAACCGAGCAGAACACGAACGGGAGCGGGCGAAGCGGGACAGATCCGGGCGAAGCGATCGGGACCTCTCCTCTAGTCCTTCGGGTGCAAGGGAAATGCTACGTGTCACGAAGATCGCAATATAGTGAGATGCATATCATAGACCACCCATAAGCTACATAGCCAGCCTTGAGGCAATGATATCCGAACACCAAGTACTTCGAGACCATGGATGGCAAGAAAGGCAACATTCCACACGACATTTCATGGCGTTTGCAAGAGATCGAAGAGGCATCGTAGATAGGTCGATGTCACTGGTCCACCATGTACCGACCGAGTCAGGCTACGGTCACCACTCGCGGTGCATCGTGGTGGGTGTACGGGTGTACCCAGGCGCAGCATCTTCCCTTTCAAGACGAAATTCCTGCAGCAATGCTTCAAAAATCCAAATCAACTAGACTACTTGTAGAGTCACAAAGAAATACGAAAGATTCGACTCTTCATCCGCGTACTCGGAGAGAGCTGTGCACATTCAGCAGCGGAAGAACGGGTCCGACTGCTCACTGTAGTCCGAGGACTCCCCCCTGCACATACCTTGCGAGGGTTCCCTGAACGGTGTGTATCTCCGAACCACTCAGAAAGGACCCCCCCCCAGATTGGTGAATGAGGTGCTTGCTTCCCGAGGTTTGTGCAGCCTCCAATAGTTGGGTTTCCAACCAACGCATTTTTCGCATTATTTGAAAATATATTTCCCGCGCTTGGAAGTTTTTCGAGCTCCTCCCGGCTCCCGGAATTCATAATGTAATATCACCAAAAGATAAACGTAACGGTCTCTGGTGTGACACAGAACAGCAGTAGCAGCCAAGAGGCCAAGAGAGAGTGGCAACAAAAACGTGCAGGCCCCCGAGATAGGTGCTCCCTTGTAGCCATACCAGTCTAGAGGAGCTCCCGTTTTTCTTCGTACACAAAAGATCCAAGTAAGTGTTGGATTTGGATCTTTGATGCATAGTCTACACATGATTTGGGACCCAGGCATCGCACAGCGACAAAAAGTGCAAAAGCGTGCGTCGCTATCATACCGTTACCTGGTATGATGTAACAGTGCGAGCGCGCAAGCAGTGCGAGTGGCTTCATGCTGCGCGTGCCGTTTGTCGCTTTGCAACATATTTTGGACACCCCCTACCCGCGCTTCTTCGCGTGGTCGATGCTGCAAGCGTCATATTGTTTCGTCACTTTCCCCCCCTTAACCCCTTAACAACTGGAAACCCGTTTTTGGGGACAAAATTACTTGGATTTAGTATAGGGAGGGGTTCGGGGGCTCTAAAGGGGATAAATGTAGAACGGTAAATTAAATGCTTGGCAAACGTTGAACGGGCTGATATTATCCGCTCTGCGGAAGGGACATTTAGTGACCAGGTACTACTCTACATACCATGGGAGTGCTGTTGACGTCACGCGTGCCCTGGTGTCATACCTCCCCTTAACCCTTAACACAACGTGGTGGTACGATTGGCATGGGGAACGTGATCAGTGGGTCAAACGGATTCCTCTCCGGGAGCCGCGGCTGGGAAGTCTTTGGGGAATATGTCCCTCTTGACCATACATGATTGGCGAAATGTTGAACGAATATAACGTATCTACGGCACGGAATGGACACTTGGCGATTGGCTATTGAATAAGTGCCACAATACGGTCAAATGGGCAAAAGGCGGGTGCCTCATGAAAACCTACAAAGTCCATTATTTACGTTACCGTGAGGTCCACTTCCCACGCCCTGGCTCCCCATCAACAAAATGGGTATACTGGTATGTATAGTAGAAGCAAGGCCGTCTCTGTTTTGTGATACCAAACAATGCATGTGGCTCCCGGCGCCTCGCACCGTGAATGGACCGAATAGATGGCCGTTGCGCCGACGAAAAGGAATTAGACAACAAGTCCGCCAAAGCAATCACCGCGTCCGCTCGACGATATGCAAAGTGTTGCATCACGCGCCCTATCGTCGACGGGGGCGGGGATACACGAAAGACGGGGGTGCCGTCCCCTGAATATACCATGGCACGTTATTTCGGCCTGTCCTGTGCTAGTACTCTACTCTGACTAGCCTGCACCGTGATGCTGGAAACTAACAAATTAACGGCAAGCGGATTCCTGCTCTCCGCAGATTCCCTGTATTTTACACAAAAAGCATTATCTGTCCACTATAATTCTTAGCCCTGTAGGTAACTCTATCGCATGCGCCCCACTACAATACTATCATATTCCACGGTATCAGGTACATGTGCTTCGCCATACTGGTGGAGGTTGTCCGACCTGTCCGAAGAAACGTTACCACACAATTTACTCGCTACTCGCTATCGGAATTACAACCAGCCGTCGCGACGGAACCCAGGCTTAAGCTGCAGCAATGAAGCAATGTGATTCGCCTCCAGCCATGATGCACCTCGCGCTGAAACAAGGAACACAGAAAATTGCTGTTGCACATCCCCAAATAGCAGTAAATCATATGATCTCCTAAAGAGTATACTACTGACAATACCGGGCTTATTGTAAAGTAAAGCCGAAGAAATATACCTATACGAGACTACAGTAGCATGCCTTGCATTTAGTGCAGCCGGTCGCACTTCCAAGTACGTGAGAAGAAAAAACTCAAGGGCCGCTGTTGTCAGGCGCGGGGGGGCACCAGTTTATCAATTTCAACTTATTTACTAACGCCAAAAATATTCTACACTATTTCCAAGTGGACAAAATTATCCTACACTATGTCCAAGAAGCCCCCGCCCCAAAAGGCGGGTGCACTTCTAACGGAGCTAACCTGCGCCTCCCCCCCAGTGACAACTTAGAAGGTGCAATTCTGTACGTCGTACGCTTCGACCCGCACCGTTCCATTTGTCCCTGGTCGCGACTTCCTACTTTACTGAGGACCCCTTTGCGCAGATCCTGGCTATGAGAAAACAGCATTCCGCCCGTCTCCACAACGCTATCATTTTACACTTGTCTCGACGACACGCGAGCGACTGTCTTCCAGCTGAATGCGAACATATCACCGCTACAATATTAACGTAAATTCGCACGAAAGCTAACATTTTGAAGTGGAGGCGAGTCTGGCGCTTCTCCTCCCGACATTAGGTTTAACTTTAGCGCAGCTTCCGTCTGTGGCCTCAGCCGAGGCAGGTGCATTTTCCGACTTTACAGTCACGCCACTCTTCGCGCGCTTGCCCCCCCTCGGTCCCGCAAAAGCCGCCGTTCTGCTATCACCGAGCCTACCCCTTTTCGTTACTATTGCAGTCGCCGGTACCTCCGCCTCGGCCTTGGTGGCGACGTGGGGGCTTGCTTTTGGGGTGGCCTTCGGCTTTCCCCGCGATCTCGCCGCAGTTGCTACGGCCTTGCCCTTGACTGGCCTCGCCCTCGTGGTTGTCTCAGACTTGACCTTGACTGGTCCCGCCTTTGTGGATGCTTCTGATTTTACTTTGCTTGGCGTCCCCTTGGTGGACTTCGACACCCGCTCGGCTTTCTTGCCGACCAAAGCCTTTTCGTTCTCGCTGCGGCTGTTCGCTTTCGGCGTGGCAGCCCTGGTGTTAGTCTTCACCTCTTTCGGAACGCCGTTATCTCCCGATTTGGTCCTACGTTCCCCCTCTTTCTGCCCCTCGCCTTCCCCGGTGCCCGTTACCGATCCTCGGCTCCCGGCTTTCGCCTTGCTCTTTCTGCTCTTGCCAGGCGCAGCAGCCTTTCTGCCGCCCGAGTTGACGGGCAGGAGCCCCTTCCTTTGAACAGCTAGCACGATCGCCGTCGTGCGCCCGCCGACAACGTCGAAGTGAATGGGGTGTCCCGAGGAGACACGAGGGGGCCCGTCAGGAGACGTCTTTCCCTTACCCCACCTGCATTGGGTGTGGAGTTGAGTGTGACGCGAAAGTACGAGAGGAGGCGAGGCGGGTAAACCGTCGATCATTGCCGACTTGCAAGGTTGTTTACACGGGTGGCGGATTGCCAGATCCCTCGGCCCTCTCCTCTGCTCTCCTCGATCCACGCTATGGTAGGGGTTCACTTATGTCGTATCATTTTCCAGTGACTCGGTGTCGCTCGCGCGAGTGACCCCCGCAGCTCCTTTGCGGTCTTCAGTTTTCGTGCAGCTAAAATTCGCGACATGGATCCGCAATGCAATGGTAAGCTACGTTGCACCTTAAAGATAACCCAAAGCGCTTTTGTCGGCGAGGTACAGGGTCACTGGTGCGAGTGGTGAAAGCCCGGCAGTGAAAATAAGCGTACCCTCCCTATTACCTTCTTTACCGTACTGTAGGCTTGGTCCCTGGCCATAACATCGATAATCGCATCATAGGATAAGGACACGTTATCAATCGAAAAGCATCCCAACTTGTCCTCGACGATCATTACGTCCATGTTTGAGCTGACGTTGTAACGGTTTTTGGGTTGCCAATGTGTTCCAGCAAATGGTAATTGTATGGTTCATGATGTTGTGACCTGGGGGGGGGGTCTGTCCTCCAGTGCACCACGTATTCAGGTCATAACTTGCCGACAAGCGCCATGATGCAGCTCCGACACCGGTTCCGGAGCTCATTGGATCGTTGGGTGCTCCTCCAAGACCGACAGAGTAAGAGACAATAATCAGAACAGCAACAACGATATATCATATTTAACACTGTAACCCTCCCCTACGATACGTGGAAGAACCCTTGGGATGCCAATTCAAAGGCCCGTGAACGCGAAGACTTGCCGTGAGCCCCATTATGTACAGGGTATTGTGGCGGGATGTGCACGGTAACGTACCTATGGTGGAACAGCCAGTCTTGCGGGAACACCGAGTAGTCTGCCCGTGCAGCACATGCCTGGCGGCATATCGACAAAAGTTTAGCGTGTAGGGCAGCCACCTGCGACAGAAGGCATGACGCCGCGGCGAGGCCAGCAAAGGATGCAGATAAATCGGTTGTCATGTACCAGAAGTGCAACTAAGTGGAACGCTGCCCCGAGTACACGGGGCAAGAACCTCACTACAAGTTTGAGCCCCTCCCCATTTCGTCGCACGTACAGAGTAAACGGGGCAAGAAACTCACTACAAGTTCGAGTCCCTCCCCATTTCGTCGCACGATATGCCCACACAACCTCAGGCTTGCGCGTCGCAAGCAACCTAATAACCTGCACACTATGTCGTATTTCCAACCTGGTACTTACTGTATTTACCGTGCAAGAGCTTCACGCTCAAACTGATACAGTGAATACCTCGTAGGTTGGTATCGATTTACGACGTCGTGAGCGCAGAGCACGCCTTCGCCTTGGTACACTATAGCACAGTCACTCTCGTCGAAAGCAAATATCCAGCGTTTAGCTCGGTAACGGTTTTTCAGGCGGACTCAGGCCGGAGGTATTGCAAATACGGCGGTATTTTCTTGGCGGTAGACCGTAATTCAGTGTATGGCGGCAACGAGATTGGCGGTAAGCGGTAATTACAAATATAGCGGTATTTTTGGCGTTAATGCAACACGACGGAAATATTTTTGGCGATAACCGGTTTTCGGTTTTTGGCGGTACTATTTCAGCGGTAGGCGGCAAATACAAATATGGCGACATTTTTTCGGCGGTAATGCAACCCGGCGGTATTTGTTTTGGCGGTGGACGGTTTTTCGTTCTTCGGCGGTAACGTAATCGTAAACCCCAAAACTTGGGCGGTATTGAGCAGCTTCATGCGACACGCACGAATAGAAAGGGCAAATAAGCTTTTCCAACCTGAAACCACAGTAATAATGTAATAATAATCGAATGCCTTGATGAATTAAATGCTAAATTATCAACAATACTAGTGGTACTCCCGAAGTATGCCTGTTGCCGGCCGGTATGGCGGACAAAAACAAATTAATTGGTGCTGTATCATCCTCTCTATGTACGTACTAAAATAACAAAATAATAACAGGGCAGTACGGCGGTGCCGCAGTACGTACGGTAGTAAAGGTATCATCCTCTGTATGTAAGTACTACAAAAACAAAATAATAACAGGGCAGCAGTACGGCAGTGCAGCAGTACGTACGGTAGTAAAGGACAGAGGAGTGCAGCAGTGAGGACGGTGGTACTCCCAAGCACCAGTGGGAGGCCGGTATTTTAGAAACAAAACAAAAGGTTCATCTCCCACAGGACGAAAAAACACTTCCACGTACGGACCGGTCCACCCACCCACCACGGACGACGCAGTGCACCCTCCACCCACCCACCGACCAAACCTTTGCTACATACAGTAGTACAGCAGTGCAGCAGTACGTACAGCAGTACACCTGGTACGCGGGGAGCAGTTAGTTGATTGGTTCTTGAGGACCTTGTATGAAACAGGAAACAGACGCGGGGAGTTTCATTTTTTGACGATACTCGGCCATCACGGGGAGCGAGCGAGCCGCCGTCCACCACCCACTCACCACCCACCACCCACCCACGGACCTACCCAGTACAGCGGTACAGCAATGCAGCGGTACGTAGAGCAATACACCTGACAGGCGAGCAGCAGCCGATTCGTTGGTTACAATGCTCTCGGGCTGGGCGGGATTTGCAATAGTTTACTATTCCCCGCCACGCCGGGGGCCAAGCGAAAAGCGGTCGCGTTGCCGATTCTGCGCACGGCGAGCGGCGACGGCTGGACGCTGCTGTGTTTGGTCCTGGTGTTCTTGTGCTTGCTGTTGACGCAGGTCCATGGCTCTGTCCATGGCTCAAGTGGCCAAAAAGCAATTCGAAAGTTTTTTATAGTTGGAGTTCGAAAAAAAAAAAATAGCGGGCAGCGACGAAGAAAAAGTGGGGGGGGGCAAGCGAGCCGTCCCCGGGAGGGCGATTTCCACGCTCACCCCTCGCCGAGGTGGGGTACCGACACCCGTTCTTTCGCCGGCACGTTGTAGTGCTGCTGTGCGGATGGGATGTGGCGGCACCACGAGGCCGCCGGAGGCCAAGTGGAGCTCGGGAGTCGCCGCCTTTTGTGGGGGTGTTATAACCAAGATACTTTCAAAGATCCCAAAAAACGTCACGACCACCTTAGCGTATTATATAATATGGATATCTCCTGGGGCATAGCCCCAGCCTCGTCTAATTCCCCCTTCTTAGTACAAGTACTGGTATTTCCATCTAAACCGCTTATTGCTCTGCTGGACTATGCTGGACGTGGTGTGGTCATGTACGTGGGCAGAGCAGTCTGTCCACACGTCCACACACGTCCCACACGTCCAGAAAGAGGTATTAAAGTTATACCAAAAAGGAACCCGCAAAACCAAAAGAGCAAAGAACACAGATAAACACGGACAAACGAATAATATAATAATTTTATAAAAGAACACGGGTCGTATTCAGTGCACAGGCGGCACCCTTCGGGCGGTATCCAGTGTCGCCGGTATGTTTTAGGCGGTATCGAGAGTTGGCAGTATTAATTCGGCGGTAAGCGATAATTACAATTATGGTGGTATTTTTTCGGCGGTATTGCCATACGGCGGTACTTTTTGGCGGTATGTGGCATTTCGGTTTTGGGCGGGAAAGACTTCGGCGGTAGGCGGTACTTACACAAGATGGCGGTGAACCGCGGAATTACCGGGACCACCCACCAGGGCCGTAATTTCACGGCGGGAAAATTACCGACTTTTACCCTGCAAATATCTTACCTGTTCCGGCGCAAGAGTATTGCAAGCAGCGCTAGGGTGGACGCACGCCTGGTAGCACACCTCATCCGCGATCCAGTTCCCGATGCCCGAAACGACCCGGTCCTGGGCGGCAGTAGCGGCGAAATAGACACGAACAGGGTGCCTCAAGCATTAGGTTTAAGAACTGGCGATTTCCAATGGGTAAGTTGATAGCATTCAACCATTCCGCATGCATTTTAGCGTACAGTACACGTTGCTCATGGCGTACAGTATAACAGTACGTACAGGACGTAGGCGACTTTCGACACCATGAATCGCGCGGTATCATTGAAAAGTGCCGGCGCTCTCGCTCGTGACTACGAACCCACTATAGTAGCTAAACGGTAACGCTATGCGAGTAGCTTCGACACTGTTTCCGGGCAGGCCGCGAGATTGACCGTGTGTTGCGTACTTATTTACCAGGTATTATAGATAAACTTCGAAGTGTACCTGCGACAATAGAACCGCTTTGATGGGCGCTGCAGGCTTTGTGAGCGCGGCAGCAAACGCGTCCAAAGGGATAGGGTGAGTGATGGGGTCGGGCCCTAGCAGACTGATCGGCGGCGAGGCCTCCGGCTCATATCGAAGTAGTACCCTGGACATTCGCCGCGGATCGGTCAGGGCAAGGCAAGTGCCGTTCGACATCTGCGTAAAAGTAGGCGGCATGACATGCGGGGCAGAGTTGAGGTGTGTGGTGGGGGTTGGGTTGAGCTTCGCATCATCCTTTTTGCGAAGCAGTATGGCGACTCACGCCAGTTCGGCTAGTGAACGCGATCCGCGACCTCCAAGCTTGGGAAATCTGCTACAGCCAGTGCTTGCACGACAACATGCCAACTGCAGCACATGGTCAGAAGGCTTGCACGACCGCTCCCGCCCCCGTCAGGATTTGGCACCAAAACATGAGGCCACGCGACCCCCACATTCCGAAGGCCATCGCGATGTGGCGGGAAGAATGACTGTACGTGAATGGCGGGAATAAAGTAATCATCGAAACTGGGAGCGCTTGGTTGGTTGCTTCGTTGTCCTACGGGAGCTGGTGGGGAAAAAATAAGCTTGCATTTTTGAATGTTTGCCAAACGAAGAGCACGTGCTTGCTTACTGACTAGTTCACCTGCAGCTCCAGTTTCGTGAACTTTGGCGGCCAGTCCTCGGCAATCTTAAACTTAACGAATTTGTGCCTCTTCTCGCCTCTAACCGTGAACGCACCCGTCATGCCGAAGTGAAACAGAGGGTGAGGAGGTCTGTGCACACGAAGGGGGGCGGGGGCGGGGAGCATACTTACAAAAAAAAATCTCCTTCGATTCAGGGTCTGCGGCCAGCTATGTCGGGGCGATACGTGGATGTTTCTCGGTATTTTGAGAACATCCACCGGCGGGGTGCAGTCATCACCCTCCAATTTTCGACAACACGGAGTATGCGGCTTGCCGCAGACACGCTGCGAAACACTAGGTGTGTGCTCGCAAGTCAACCGCTATCTGCCGTGCATCAAAAATATAGTTTAGTACCACCAAGCAGCCATAGAGCGCGGTGCGTCACACATAGTGTTACTGCCGTGTGCGAGAGTTTTGATTTACTGCCGAAGCCACTCGTACCTACGAAGAAGCTGCGGGAATCGCACTCGTATTCATACTGCTTTTGTTTCTGGTATGCTCGACGATGATATTATACGAGCACTAGGAATGGCCTGCTGTGTCCACAAAGCAATGCAGACAGACCTCTCGCAACACTAACCAAAGATTAAGAGACATTGGAGAATGCATGGCCAAGCAGGTGGCACGTAGGCACTCACTTGTCCAAAACGAACCACATCTGCTTGCCGCGCCGCTTGAGACCCACAATCGTGCGTCCTTCCAAGGAGGTCTTCAAGGTTCGAGACGTCACATCCTCACCTATCACCAACTCGTCGAACTGTCCGTTTCTCTGCTTCGAGCAAGAAATAGGCAGAGACCATCAAGGGATGCAGGTAATACTTACCGGTTGTCATTTATGAATTGTGCTGTACTAGGGTACCACCCCGCAGACCGTAGATCGGGTTTGCAGCAGTTTGCGAAGGTCAGAAGTTGCCGGGTGATACTTTGACGGTCATGGAGCAAGCAGCTTACCAGGGTGTTTTTTTTTCCGTGTACTGTATACTTCGTATACGAGTACAAGGTTCTGCGCTGATGCGCAACGCCAAGTCAACGCGATTCCAAGACCATCGGACAATGGGAGGGTCGGTCGAGGCGGATTTGTTGTTTGGTCATGGTATGATCCCTAAATGAATACCTGGCATCTAGGTACTACGTACGTAACAGGGCTGACGGCCGACGGCGGGACGCCAACTCGATCAAAATGTGACGTCAACACTTTGTTTTACAGCTAGCCGATGTAGCAGCATTTTTAATTTTGCCATCCGACAACGCAATGTTGCGGACTATAGCGCTAAATGCTGTGATCTCAGCATCGTATTATAATAGCGTATCACGAATGGATGCACTTCGTATGATAGCTATTTAATGTTGCGGACAGCAGTTGCGCTGAATGCTGCAATCTCAGCATCGACACAAACAAACTGTAACCTTCCGTCAAGAATGTGGGGTTTGGTGGAGGCCTTTTGGCATTGGGAAACAAAGGGCATGCTGTACAGACGAGACGATAGCCCATGGTCAGAGCGTCGAGCCGCGAGACCACCCGTCGCCCTGGTCATAGACGGTCGAGGTAGCCCCGGCGTGACCTCGTAGCACAGGGGCCGACAGCGTGCCCATCACAATTGATCGACTTTTCCACCCGCCCGCCCTGTCGCTCAAGAGAGGGGGGGGATAAGGTTGCAGCAAGTCAGTGTGATTGTTTGGGGCTGTGAGTGTAAGATTGCCCCGCTGAAAAATGGAGTGGGCCCAATCAGTGCGGGTTAGCCTGATTCAAGATGTGTGTGGGGGGGGGTCGTAAAGAGATAGAAGGGGGGACAAGAACGGGGCAGCCCAGGTGCTGGCCATTCGTATCTAGGAAAGGCCCACTACAGGCTTGTATACTACTGACACGGCAAGTAGATAGACGAATGGTACGTAGTGTCACTGTGCGGACCCCACCCAGGGAGAACGCTGAGTCAGACCATAACCTCGTATTCGGGAATATTCGCCTTTTCGGCCGCATCGCACCAAATCGTCCAAAGAGTCATCAAAAACCGGCGAGCTATTGATCTACCAACATTAATGGCGGACCCGCATCTTCGGATGAATTTCCAAGAAGCGATAGGAGCCAAGCTTGCCTCCCCGATACCCGGTACTAATACCTGAAGCGTTGATGACATGACCTCATGACGGACCGAGACGGTACTGTCGAATGCGGCCGACACCCCCTATTCGGCGCAAACAAGTACCGAGGGGTTGGTGCGCGACCGAGGAGACAAAATCGGAGTTGAATGCACGATGGCAGGATAGGGAAGACGCGAGGAAACGGGCCCATTCTGCTCCAAACTATATTGGTCTACGGCGATCATTGAAGGCGACCACCAAACAGCTGAAACGCAGGCGGGCGGAAGCTGTACAGAGGTTCTTCGAAGATTACGTCAGCCAACTCGAAGGGCGTATCCGAGAAGGTGATCAGTTTGGCTTCTCCAAACACCTCAAGGCGATGGATGTGGAAGGGAAGAGGACGTTTAACTCGCAGTACATCAAGGAGGAGAAAGGTCGATTGACGCGGGATAATGCCCTCATCCGCAAGCGGTGGGTGAGGTGGTTTCACAAACTGCTTAACACCAAGTCACCGACCCTTGACTCGAGCATTGTGGACGAGCTTAAGCAGTGGCCCCCGTGCAGACCACTGGACGGTGTCCCGTCTAGGTACGAAATAGAGGAGGCGATTCGTGCGTTGGCGAACCGAAAGGCGGTAGGGCCCGATGGTCTCCCGGCTGAGCTCTTGAAGGCCTTGGCCGACGAAGGAGAATTGGACACTCTCGGAAAGTTCTACGATATCATCGTCGCTGTGTAGAGTGGAGGTGCCGTGCCGCAACAATGGAAATATGCAACGATTAAGATGCTTCACAAGAAGAAAGATCGGACTGAGTGTGGCAATTATCGTGGCATCTCCTTCGTGGCTCACACCGGCAAAGTACTCCTCAAAGTCATCGCGGGTCGCCTGAGTGGCTATTGCGAACGCGAGAACATTCTGCCGGAGGAACAGTGTGGGTTCAGACCCCAACGCTCGACGGTTGACATGATGATTGTAATACGACGACTGCAGGAACTGGCACAGAAGAAGGACACCCCCTTGTACTTGTGCTTTATCGACCTTACCAAAGTATATGACTCCGTCGACCGAACCCTTCTGTGGGATGTCCTTGCTCATTTTGGCGTGCCACCGAGAATGCTCGCCGTCATCCGCCAATTGCACGACGGTATGCAAGCATGCGTGCGGTTGGATGATGAAGAGTGTTCGAATACGTTCGACGTGCAGCAAGGTCTCAGACAAGGATGCGTGCTCGCGCCACTGCTGTTCAACATGTTTTTCACGGCTGTACTGCGTGTGGTCGAGAAACGCTTTCTCGTTGATGCAGCCATCACGGACAACATGGTGCGGCACAAGATGGAAATCTATGATCGCCCGGGTGTGCGCTTACGGTTGAAGGTGCGGTTGCTGAAAGCCGAGGTGATCGAGGCACTACTCTACGGCTGCATGACGTGGAGCCCGAACAAGCCTGACCATGACAGGCTACGACGGGTTCACCATTCCATGCTCCTCTGATGCCTCGGATGGCGGAAACGGAAGCGCGACGACTACACCCTAACGTACGCTGACGCGCTTGCCAAGACAGCTTCCGAGAGCATAGAGGTAATAGTGCGCAAACAGAGGATATTGTTTGCGGGATTCGTAGCACGTATGGGGGAGGAGCGTCTGCCACAGAGGGTGATGTTTGGGGAGCTTGTTGGGGGTAAGGGGTACTCAGGGGGGCAAGAGAAGGACTGGTTGGTGCATCTGAAGGAGGATATGTCGATCTTTGGAATGAAATTCGAAGGGTGGCGAAAGGCTACTCAAATGCTGGCAGATGGTTTCGACGGGTAGAGGAAGGAGCCGAGTTGTTCATGCGGAAATGGCATGAGACGAAGGGACGCAGAGCTGCAGAGCGACACGCAATGGCCGCGGCAGCGCCATCCACCGTCGGCATCTCTAAGCGGCTGGGAAGAGGAGGTAGGGGGGGAGGGGGGAGGGGGAAGAGGGGGAGGGGGGAGGGGAGGAGGGGGGAGGGGGGGAGGGGGGGAGGAGGGGGAGGAGGGGGGGGAAGGGGGGGAGGGGGGAGGGGGGGACGGGGGGAGGGGGGGAGGAGGGGGAGGAGGGGAGGGGGGAAGGGGGGAGGGGGGAGGGGGGAAGGGGGGAGGGGGGGAGGGGGGGAGGAGGGGGAGGAGGGGGGGGGAGGGAGGGGAGGCGGGAGGGGGAAGGGGGGGCGTCCTGCCCAAGAGACTGAAGTCTGGGTCTGGCTATCATCGTCTTGAAATGTGTGGGCCTTCCAATGGCCATCACAAGTTAGCGTAAGGTCGCCCTGACTTCTTCGTCTTGTTGCGCTCTCTCCCCAGTGCCATTGATGCACTTGATACCCTTGACGAGCCCAATGCCTTCTTTAGTCAGTTTCTAGGGTCTGCTAGTATCACGTTATTTCTCTTTTCCTTTCCTTGCTTCCTCTTTTCTTTTATTTTCTTTCCTTTCCTTCTTCGCTTTCTCTTCTTTTATTTCCTTTCCTTTCTCTTTCTTTCTTTTCTTTGTTTCTTCTTTCCAATTGACTTGCGTCTCACGTGCGTATGCGTAGTTATAGGTACTACGTGTAATATATACGTGGTAGCCTTTCCTGGGTGGCAAGCGGTATAGTCAGTTTTTCCAGGCGCGAGTAGTGGGACGTATGCACCAGTATGGACCTGGCACATCGTAGGCTGACTCCCGATTTCACTTTTTAAAGGTTTTCGGCGGAGGCATGAATTGCGTCAACAGTGATATATGCGTGTACCACCTTTGTTTGTTTGTTTTTTTTCCCCTCGGGGCCTTCCTCAGCTCCACAGTGACTGGAGCCTGTCCTGTGACCACGGACTTGATTATGCGAGTTTATGTGAGAACAACAACAACAACAACATACTTGGGTTTCATATTGCGTTTCATACGACAGGGTGGTAGTCCATCCAGGGGTCTACACGTGGAAAATCAATCAAAAAATCTTGAGCCATATCAAATGCTCACAACTTCGCTTGACACACTCAACAGTTAGCTTTGAACGGTTCGTCGAATATGTCATATTGTCAAGATACGGGGGCTGTAGGTGTTGCCACCTTCCATCCCGGGTATTTGTCGTTTCCTCGTCTAACCCCCCGCCTTGCCGATGGCCCGCGGGAGGTTTTCCGCATGACTTCTCCTTTGTGTTAGCGCCTGTGTTCCCCTCCACATCGACGAGGGCTCGCCTCGCCATAGAACCTTTTCTGTGGTCGGTTTGCCATGCCTTTCCTGCCCCCCCCCGCCACACCGGCGGTATGCGGCAGGTTCTAGAGCCTTTTCTGCCCCCCCCCCGCCACACCGGCGGTACGCGGCAGGTTGTTGATGGGTGACTATTGCCTTGTTGTAGGGTCTGCGTTTCTTTCAACTGCTTTTCTTCGCGTGTTCCTGGCTCCATAGCCAGACCGCTAGAGGTGTGGGAGTGGGTTTTGAGGAGCCGCATCTTCGACTCATGGTCTAGTACGTAGAACCTGAGTTTCCCCGAATCTCCCATATTTCTGCATATGCGACTCATCAGCGTGGGCTAGTGTTAAGATACGGCCTCGAAGGGCCTGTAATTATCCGAATTTGAGATCATTGGATGGGTTTCGTATCGTATGATAAGGTTAGCGCTTTATATTCGGGAAAGTTAGGAAATAAGATCGGAGGCACGTGCCTCCTATCTCAGAAGCTGTCCGGGGCTCTGGTGGAATCGAACAAAGCTACGTCTCTACGGAGGCAAAGAAAGTGAGTACTCTCCGAGGACCTGCTCAATTGGCAGACCTGCAGGGGGCACCCTGTGTCCCCCCTATAACCTTACAATATCATACGTATAGTAGCTCGAACGTACCTCGTCATGTCTATCGTTCTCCATTGAGTTCATGATAAAAAATCTGGCAGTCCAGCCCACTCAGACAGCGCACGGGTACTATACGCCAGGCACCAACCCGCAGACCGGGTTTACAGTTGACAGTTTGTGATTGTCAGAAGTCGCAAGGCGATACTTTCACGTTCACCGAGCACGCAGCCCCTTCGCCGGTGTTCCGGCTCGGTTTCGTAAAAAAATGTTCATGTTTGAAGACCTGACAGTCCAGTCTACTCACAGAAAGCGCGCCGGTTTTTCGCAAAATAGCTAACTCACCGGCCCACCGCCCTGTTCCGTGGTGTGACACTTAACGATCACACTGCCAAGGCAGAACTTCTCAACATAGGCACGCGACGTCTCGACTTCCGGCAGTTCAGGCATGCTTAGCTTCTGAGCAGAGCGGGTGGAGCGCATCAGATTGCAGATCGGGGAGCGGGGTCCAGCGGGGTGCAGGGGGTAGAAATCATAATCCGACATCAGAATTATGGAACTCCCGGACCGCACGACGTCCCCGACGAACCTGCTGTGTTGGTGACCTCAAGGCATCTCTGTTGTTCGCTCTGTCCGCTTCTTTCTGTTTCTGACAGTTGCGACTGCCTCCATATATACGGGGTACACTTCTTATCTTCACGTTTGACTCCTATGCACATCGTGGCACTCGGTGCATAGAGCTCAACGGCGACTGTGCGTGATGCTGTCAGCTTGAGTTGTTCCGGCCCATCCCGACGTTGCATTCACGTTCACGGCTCGAACATGGTAGACAGAGGCAGTTTTTTTGTACCAACGACGCGGAGCGTGGCGTCAATCTGCGCCGGGTTGCGGCGAACGGGCGACCGTGAGGCTGTGGCGGACGCTCTTACCCAAGTAGCAGCAATGCCGTGCTCTCCTGAGGGTCTACGACTGAGAACCAAGTTGGCGGAAGCAAGGTAAGTACGAGTACAAGTGTAATGCCTGCTACACACGCAATCGCAGCCGTTGTTCTGGTTGCGTGGTACCTGGCACAGGCTACGAAGGGCTCTCATGTTTATTTCATCATCTTGGTTACCGGTACGTGCCCACAGCAGCTGCAGTACAGCCACGTAGGGGAATCCTCGTTGCCGCAACTTGATGCGTTTGACATCAGATTTGGGTGTTCAACAATGCAACGCTCCTTGGTGTGTGTATCCTAGTTATCTACCTTTTGTCGTTGAAGTTCTGCGATACGGCGGTAGACTGCGACCGCAGTACAGAGCAGAACGGGACATGAAAATCGCACAACCACGGAGCTGTGGCCTTAACGCGCTCGTTACCGTGTAACTGGTATACTCGTCACTACTGTTGTGCGAACGCTTCTCCGTGTTCAACAATCAACAGCCGACCATGCCTTCACGGTGGACTTTATCCAAACTTTTTTTGGGTGCATTGCAGGGGGCTCGAAGCGATAACGGCGGCGCTGCTGACGTCCCGCGGGGACGTGCGGCTGCAGTGCAAGGCGGCCAACGCCCTCGGGTCTCTGTGCATGTCTGAGCACGTAGCAAGCACCTTCGCGTCCAACAAGAGCAGCTGGGCTGTTCTAGACAGGTGTGATATGTACGAAATTTGAATATTACAGTGTTGCTGCTGTCAGCAGTATTAGTACATTTTGTAGACCGCTGCGTTCGGGCACCTGTTATGCCGACCGTTCTTTCTGGACACATGGGTGTTGGTCGTTTCGCCCGGCTTGCTCTCCACGTCTCTTTGCAGGCACCGGAACGGCTTTGTCAATTGCAGCTTCTCTTTTATAGATTATACTATGGTGTAACTAGTAAGTGGCAGCGTGAAAGAACCCGTCGGCCGATGGTTGGCCTCCAAAGACCTCTTAGAAAATGCCCGCTTAACCCCTTGAGAGCCCCCAAATCCCTCCCTGTACTAACTTGAAGCAAATTTGTCCCCCAAATGGGTTTCCAGTGGTGAAGGCGTTAAGTTGGTGCTTAATGCATACGTACAATCAGCATTCAATGCACAGAAGAAACCCAGGCGATGGTGTGAACCACCGAGTTTGCGCATTCCACGACGCTCGTTTGCGCTGAACCCAACATTCTTCATTGTTCTCGCCGGTTGGTGGCGTCACCAGGCTCAGCGATATGTTGAGGTCGCGCAGTCAGTGGGCACAGGCGGACGCCGTGGGGTGTCTGGGTTGGCTCGTGGGCAACATCTCCTCGACAACCTTGCGCGAGATCGTCCTGTTGGTGACGCAGCTGATGGTGAAACACACAATGACGGCCGATGAGGTGTTCATACAGCAAGAGCGCAAGCGTGAAGAGCAGGCAACCCGGGGCAGAGATCACAGCGGGAAGGGTTTTGGTGGGAGTGGTGGTGGTGGGCGAGAAATACGTCAGGCTTGGAAGGGCGAGGCAGAAGGCAGCAAGGAGGACGTGGCGCGAGAGCGTATGGACAACATTCGCGTGTACTCTCTCATATTTCTCGCCAAGGTGAGCGTTATATTTCGGAATTCGAATAGGAATGAGTAAATGTATCGCAGAGGCTTTATTCGTCAGGTTTGATGCGTCGTTGAATGGTGTTCGTTTTCCTCTCGGCTGTTTGCCAGCCGCAGCCTCTTCATGTGGGGACTGAAGCACGAGTGTAACGCAGCGCAAACGTCTTTCGCGAGGACTTATGTTGAACCTGGTATCGGCTTGGTCATCGCACAAGGTCCACAGCTCGAACGCAGCTCGCCGGCTTGCTGCTCCCACTGTCACCTCAGGCGGCGCACGCATATCCTTCGACGATGCCTGCCATGGTGGAGACGGGGGCAATCCCGGCGTTATTGAGGCACCTCTCGGCCGACTTCTTGTCAATATCCCCTTCGAAGCAGCCCCCAAGAGAAGAAGATGCGGGGTATGAGACACACGGAGCGGACGAAGTCGACCAGATGACAGAGCAGCATCCTTCCCTATTGTTGGCGGCGCGGCTGCTGCACGCCTTCTCGTCGGATCCGGGCGTTAGGTGAGCTGTCATAGTAGCTGTTTTTTCTTCCAGAGTATGCATGTGGCGGACGCTACTGCTTATATTAGATTTTTGAAGAACGAGAATGTGTCGCACGCGTGCCTACAATCCTTGGTGGGGTTGTCTGACAGGGCTCACGGTGAGGCACACGTACTACTAGGCATCCATTGCTGACGGAATGGCCCCTAACAGAAAAAGATACCAACGGGGCGGGTGTTTTGGAGCTAGGTATTCACGTGATGCGACTCTCGACGCCGCGGGGCATAATCCGCCGAGATCCTGTTTGGCCCCGCTTTTTATATTGTCGGGATCCCGACAACAGCGAGCTCCGCGTTTTCAGGCGGCAGGAATGATACTTGGCGATCAACATCATCGAGAGGCTTCAGAGATGGGTAGAAATATGTATCTGGTACGCATTGCCATGTTAGACGGGTAAATATATGTATGCGTTGTCATTTGTTATTTACCCCACCAATAGAGGAATGGAGTTTTAGCACACAATTTCAACAGGATATTAGTACGACCCTTTCCTATATTATCTTGTTGACCATGGATTCTATCCCGCGGAGTTGCTTGCTTTTGTCGACGTTTGATGATAGCTCTGCCTTTGCGCGAGCAGCTGTAAAACCTTCATTTTGCTGGCTTTTCGGCGACTGATGTCAGGTTTCAATAAGGATAATACCAGGCGCCAGATATCTTGTACGACGGGAACCGCGGTACCATGTTTACTGACACACGAGATGGTGGGTGTCGTACGAAAACCTGCTAGGTAGACACCCTACATTTTTCCACGCACTTTTCTTGACGCTGCATGCTGTCTGCTGTACTATGGGCAGGACATCTCTTCTGCAGGCGAAGTGCCTTCCGCCGCTCATTCGCATCCGGCAACGGCTTCGGGTACAGGTCGGAAGTGTAACCGCCGCCGACGGCATGGAGCCCAGTCCCAAGACTCCATTACTACCACCACCACCACCATCAGACGAGACGCAAACTGCACCTGCCAGTTGTCCCGCAAACGAGAGGGTTGTGGCTGGGCGAATGACGCAAGACCGGCACGCGCAAGCCGGGGAGGCTTGTGGCAACGAAATTGAATACGGTTTTTGTGTTGGGGGAGTAGACGGCAAGGCGCAGCAACAACCGCCATTGGGAGCGATGATCAGCTTGATTATTGATCAGTTGGTGCGGAGAACAATGTGATCTTAGATCAGAGAGCTGGGGTATGGTGAATGTGATTAATCGAGGAACGGTAGATATCGCTGGTTTTCGTCGGGCCCGTGATAGGCACCGTTTGGGACGTACTTCCTGCCTACGAGGCTTGGGTTGCTTTCCGTCAATCAATGTATATGGGTCAAGCTCTGGGCGGCAATCTCGAGCGATGTTTTTAGACAGCGTTGTACCACTGTTTACTTCATGCAAGAGCTGTATCCTCTTCCCACTATATATTTCCGTTTTGGGAAAGATGCACGAGCTGATGGATCTGCTCGATCGGCACTTGTTCTTGCGGACAGGACTCTGTTCTGTTTGTTGGCGCTTTTCCATGGACCGAAATAAGGATGGATCGCGGACGAGCCGGCCGTGGGTAATGCGCACGACCATTTTGTGAATGTAACTACTGCTTACTACTGAGTAACCGCACATCTACACTGCTGTAAGAAACATGGATAAACGCTGACTAGCCCAGTCTGGGTTACAACAACCCGGGGACAGGATTTCTCTTTTGGGAAAGGGTGCGTTGGTACAACAGCAGCGCACTAAGTATCAGTAGAATGGCTCCAGCATTGCTTGCTTTCCAGTAACTCCCAGCCTGTCATTCTGTTATTACATAATGTTATATATACAATATAGTACTCGTTTTTTTCTTTTTTGAGGTATCCTGTACTTTGCTCAAAATGCTACATACAGTATGTGTTATACAAGTATACTGCCTGACTATGATATTATTATGTTGTTGCTTTGTATTTTTGCCACATAAAGCTTGTGCAGGAAGCAAGCACAGCAGGATTTTTGTAGCAAAATTGTATGGTAGATGGTATCGTTTCCCATGGTGCTCTCCGAACGTGATACACCAGAATGTACAACGTCGACATATCGCTCTGCGTTCTACGGAATAGGTTTCTGGAGAATATTTTTGTGGTGTGGGCGCGTGTGGGCGCGTGGTAAGTGCCGTGTTGCACTCACCTGAAGCAAAAAGCAGAGAGCCAAAATCCACAAGGGAAGTGGTCGAAGGGGGATATACCCCCACGATTTTCGTTCATTTTGGTAGTATAGTCTAGGGAAAACGCGCCCGCGGAACGTGCCCGTGCGTGCCCCAAACTGCTTAAGATTCATTTCTGACTCACTAACAAGACATCCGCAGCCCATGCCGAGCTCCCACCATTTTTTTTTATTCGGGCACGGTACTGGGGCTAACGGGGCCGCGACGCAGGGGGGGGGGGAATAGTCTCCCATTTTGACTACAACTTGGGGCGGCTCTCCCCCTCTAACCTACTAAATTTATACTACCCCCTGTTGACCACATTTCCCCTCCGTTTGATCGAAAACAAATCCCTTTTTGACCAATTCTGGCACCCTCAAACGCGAGTGAGAACAAAAAGGACTGCTAACAGTCACCGCCCAACAGTGTTGAGATACGGCCTCGAAAGGCCTGTAAGTGTCCGAATTTGATATCATTTGGGTGGGTTTCGTATGATAAGGTTGGCGTTTTATATTCGGGAAAGTTAGGAAGTAGATCGGAGGCACGTGCCTCCGATCTCAGAAGCTATCCCGGGCTCTGGTGGAAACGAATAAAGCTCCACCTCTACGAAGGAACGAAAGTGAGTACTTTCCGAGGACCTGCTCAATTGGAAGACCTGCAGGGGGCACTCTGTGCCCCCCACCTTTGATTTAACATGTGGCGTCGTCGGCAGGACAGAAAAAAAAATAGAAACCTGATGACCAGTGATCTGCTCCACCTCCAGCCGTTGGAGGGGAGTCGAAACGTCGTCTTGAGTGACGTGGTACGGCGGGGGCTTCTTGGAAAAATTGTTGAGCACATACTGTGTCAGCCCCGCCGGTAGGTATTTGGGCATGTCCCCGCTGTCGTCGGGGCCACACGGTAAATTAAAGGTGGGGGACACAGAGTGCCCCCTGCAGGTCTGCCAATTGAGCAGGTCCTCGGAGAGTACTCACTTTCGTTCCTTCGTAGAGGTGGAGCTTTATTCGTTTCCACCAGAGCCCGGGATAGCTTCTGAGATCGGAGGCACGTGCCTCCGATCTACTTCCTAACTTTCCCGAATATAAAACGCCAACCTTATCATACGAAACCCATCCAAATGATCTCAAATTCGGATACTTACAGGCCTTTCGAGGCCGTTTCTTAACACAACGGCATGGATAGCTAGAAATATAATGAGGTGATATCAACTGCGTGGAAAAGTGTTTACTACGTTGTTTGGCAGATTTCGATTTTAGGTGGGGCGTACTATATACTCGGAGTATAATAATAATAGTGATAGTAGAAATATCCGATCCTGTTGTTGCTGATTTTTGCACATACATATGATACAATGTATACCTTGGTACTTGGTACATGAGACATATTATAAAAAATTAAAATGCACTCCAGCTGCGAGATCGCAAATTTTGTCGAAACTCATACTTGCAAGCTGTGTGTGATACTCCGATTTCGCGTATTACGGGTTGTGTGTCCTCGTTAAGGATATATAGGTCGGCGACTCCCCTTGCAACTACAGTGTAGCTATCAGGGTCAACAGGGTGATGTTAGGCAGTCTGTGCGCCGAAACTATAAAACCCGTTTCTGAGGGGGACGAAATCTGACATCTGTGGAAGGAAATGCATCAGCCCATTATTATGCTGCACTGTAGTTGGTACCTCTGCAAAAATGATGGTGGTTGAATTTACGCGACGCACAGCAGTAGTGGAACGCTGTTGATTGAGAAAGATCGGAGAGGGGTCCGAGGTGCGTCAAATTAGTAGCTGTACTAGTTTCGACAGAAAGAGAGCAGCAGCAGTTTGTTCGACGCGCAAGACGGATCGACGTATGTACTGAAACCCATACGATAACGCGTGTACTGGAAAATTCGCCAAACGAAAAAGCCCAAACATTCCACGAGCACCGCCTGTTCCTTCCCAGGTAGGATCACAAGGAAGGAGCCCCGACAAGATTATTTACCTCGTCTCCTTTCTCCAAGAGGCATAACGGAAAAGAGCCTCCTCGGGTAAAAAAATTATTGCCACTTCCCCGAGCCCCGCTCCAGAAGACGCCCACAGGGTCCACGGACCCTGCTTCGTCTTTTAACACGCTAACCCACGTGTTTCAGGTTACGTCTGCCCCAGTGGCACAGGAAGAAGATCCGACACTGCGCGACGGGCCAGTGGTGACTCCACGGCCTCCAGCCTGATCAGCTGGACGCTATTCCCGCAAATTTACGGAAGAATCGCGCCTCTCGTCAAGCAGAAACAGCTCAGAGCCCCTGCCCCTTCGGGCGCAGTTAGAGCAGTTTTCTTGCGATTATACGCCAAAGAGCGAAGAGGCCACGACGCGAGAAACCGTGGGTTCGGACTCGCGTCGTGCTCCCGAGGCCTGGTGTTCCGGAGGGGGACACTACAGGCCCAAAGAGCCAAGGACTGGTGCTCCCAGAGGGGGACATTGCAGACCCAAATGCCCAACGAGGCTACCGACGGGTTGGCACCGTCGGTGTTGGACTCTTTTTCGGGTGCAGCGAGGGCGGCTTCTTACGAGTTTCCGCCAGCGAGAGAGGAGGACCCGAGGCGAGAAACCCCAGGTTCGGACTCGCATCTTGCTCCCGAGGCCTGGTGCTCCCGCAAGGGGACACTACAGGCCCAAAGAGCCGAGGACAGATGCAGACCCACAAATGTCCAACGAGGCTACCGACGGGTTGGCACCGTCGGTTTTTGCCATTTTTCGGGCGCAGTTAGAGCGTATTCTCGCGCTTTTCCGCCAACGAGCAAAGAAGGACCCGAGGCGAGATACCACGGGTTCGGATTCGCGTCGTGCTCCCGAGGCCTGGTGTTCCTGGACGGGGACATTGAAGGCCCAAATTTCAACACGGCTTTTTACCCTTCTCTCGAATACTCCACAGCCAAAGTGGTGTTGTTCTGGCAGCCTCCATCCTATTTTCCACCGCGGTCCCCTTCGTCGTTTGCCGTGGACGACGTACCATATTCTTGCGCGGAGCAGTACATGATGGCCGAAAAGACCAAGTTTTTGCAAGACCATGGAGCAGTGGGGCTCATTATGTCGTCGCCTCGTCCAAGTACACGCAAACGCATTGGTCGAGGCGTGCACAACTTTGACTCCGCTGTTGGGGACAGGGAGAAGCAAAACGCCGTGTCACCTGGCACCTACGCCAAATTCACGCAGAATCCAGCCATAAAAAAATCACCTTTTGAGCTCTGACAACAAGCTTGTGGCTGAATCCAGACCTCTGAACCCAGTGTGGGGCATTGGTCTCCGGGCGGATGGTCCCAGGGCCAACAACCCATGCCATGGGAGAGGAAAAACTTGCTCGGTGAGGCACTTTCTGCCGTTCGCGAAGCTATTTGCGACAATGAAACCGGGTCGGCGCACCTGGCCTCCCCTAGTCGGTTCCGCACCTGCCCTGCGAGTGCAAGAACCAAGAAATCTCGTCTGCGCCGCTACTGGACCGTTAACAGCGGCCAGCGCTCGCACAGCTTCCCCTTCGGCGTTTCCGACCTATTTCTCGGGCGCTTTGGCCAATTAAAAGTCGTGGAGTTTTGGAGATAGCTTCTGGCGTCGCCCCTGACTTTGCGCTGTCAGAACACGGCCCCTGTTTCGTCAGGGGTACTGTGACGCTGGACGACGTTTCGTTCACTATGAAAAACGCGTATATCAGTCGAGCAACGCTCGACTCGGAGAGACACTGAACTCCTATCTAGATTTGGGGACCGGCAGCATTGTTTGGGCTACCAAACACCTCCGAGGGTACTGTGGAGAACAAAGTTTCGCATATCCTCCGGCCACAGGACACAGGAGAGCACTGGCAAAGTGGGGACCCTCAATGCACGAGTCCAGCGGTAGCTTGAGTTCGTCACCGAATTCGATTGCACACTCGAGTACCGCAAAGGCAGCGCCAACGGCATCGCCGATTTTTCTGGCCCGTTTTCCAGGGCCTGTTACGGAGTACGACCGCAGTGGCTTGACAAACTTCAACCCCGTGGGGTTGCCAAGCCCCAACCCCGTTGGAGAAAGCGGTATCTACCTCCCACGGACCCGCGGGCTGCGCGCTTGCTCTTCGCCGATCCCAGGGGTCGGTTTGGGTGGACTCGCGCCCTGGCCGAAAACACTGTCTTAGGTGAGCTCGTGCCCACACCGAAAGCACAGCTTTGGGTGGACTCGAACCCCTCGCCGAAAGCACTGTCTTGGGTGGGCTCGTGCCCCGCACTGAACATGCTGCCTTGGGTGGGCTCCCTCTCACCTGTACCGCGTTTCACGATTTTCACATACACGAGCCACGTATAAGGATTGACGGCCTTTCTGCTTCCCCGGGGAGATTCGTCGCTCGTGTTTCTGCCTCCGTCGCCACTACCGAAGGCTGTACCGGCCGCGGGTCGATTTCACCTGCCGCCGACACCGTTTTCGCTTCGGTTTTTGCCATACCCATCGAGGGCGGCACGGGTTCCGCAGAAGCCCTGGCTGCAGCGACGCACATCGCACAGCCAACTTATCTATCCCGGAGTTCATTACAGGAGACGGCCCCGCCGCAACCACCGGTTCGACTGTGTCCGTCTCCGCCATGCTTGGCACTCCAGCCCCTCCGTCGTCGACGACCCGCCGACGAACAGCGACAACAACAGGTAATGCACTCCCGCTGCAGATTATGGATTCGGGCTCGGCGGGGCCCCTCGGCCATCTTCCAGACGAGGTACAACACCGTCGCGAGTCCCACAGCCGCGGCCGACCCCGTCGACCGCCGCGGTCCCTGCTCTTGCCGACTCGCCGGTCCGCACGGTGCCACTATCGTCCGAGCGCGACCACGCAGAGTCTATATGGGAACTCTTCTCTTACGGCTCACGCCTTCTCCTGGTGACACGCACCCCCGCTGCAGATTATGGATTCGGGCTCGGCGGGGCCCCTCGGCCATCTTCCAGACGAGGTACAACACCGTCGCGAGTCCCACAGCCGCGGCCGACCCCGTCGACCGCCGCGGTCCCTGCTCTTGCCGACTCGCCGGTCCGCACGGCGCCACTACCGTCCGAGCGACCACGCAGAGTCTATATGGGAACTCTTCTCTTACGGCTCACGCCTTCTCCTGGTGACACGTCGACTGCATATACAAGGTCGGACGCCCTCGGCAACGCTGCTGAATTGCGGTTCGCTGATTCCGTCGCGCGTTATTCACATGGCGATTGGAAGCGAGAACAGCACGCTGAGCCGACGTGCCACGCCATGATGTGTTATGTTTCTACCGGCCGGCCATCGGCCCTGCCGCCCGACTTTTTGGCGTGCTACCTCTCGCACAGTTGTCCATCCCTCTCGGACCAAGGAGTTGGCGGATAAGGGTCGACTACATACAACCGACGACGACATCGTTCTACCCGTAACCCGACACTGCCGCCAACAAGGTCTGACAAACCCAACTCTGCGGGGCGAGTTGCTTGCCTGCTAAACGACGAGCCAGTTCGCATCTACGTTCCCCTGCTCATGCGCCCTTGGATCATGCAAGCTTGTCACTTGACGGCCTCTTGTCACCTTGGCACCACGCGCACGTTGCCCATGCTGAAGCGTTTTCATTGGTGGATTGGCATGAATGTGTGCACCCGGTGGTGTCTTCGCCACTGCTTGAAGTGCCAAGCGCGGAAAACCCCACGGCTGAGTGTCCGCTGGCCCATCATCACAATGCCTCTGCCGGAAGGTCCAGGTGTCGCCGCCAGTGTTGACTACTTCGGCCCCCTTCCGGTCACACCAGGAAGCAACATTTACATCCTGCTGTTGACCGATCGCTTCAGTCGTTGGGAAGACATGTTCCCCGTCACTGCCGCTGAGTTCACCGCGGAGGGTACAGCCAATATCCTGGTGAACCAATAAATCCCCTTGTGGGGGTGCCCGCGCACCATACTCTCGGACAACGGACTGCAGTTCTGCTCCAAGCTTTCACAAGCTGTATACCAGCTGTTGGGTGTACACAAGCTTGCTACAAGCTCCTATCATCCCAACTGTAACGGGGGCGTTGAGCGGGTAAATCACACTAAGGCACAAATGCTGGCTATGGTCGTCAACGAGCGACAAGACGATTGGAGACTTGCATCTGCCCCACGTAGAATTCGCTTACAACAACTCCGTCAGCACGGCGACGGGTCTGGCGTAACGAGGTCCACATGGGCAGACTCCCACGACTCCCCCTGACGATTTTCGACCGCACAGGTGTCGTGGGACACCAGAGTCTGGCCCGTGACCACCTGGCCTATTGCGACTTGGCCACCGACCGGCAAAATCGCGCGAACGACATTGCCCGCGCACACCACGCCCTCACCGTTTCCCGTGTTAACCGCAGAAACTCCGCCCTCGCCGACGCGCTGCGTCCAGCACCTAACTTCACTGTGGGTGGTTGGACAGGGGTATACAGTTCTGCCTCTACCATCCGCCAGGGTGTGAAGGCGAACACCGACGCCAAGGTACTCAAGGCCAAACTCGCGCTTAACTGGACGGGCCCATACAAGGTCCTGGCCGTCGGTCCCTGCTCCGCCGCCGAGACCCCGGACGGCTCGCCGCTCGGGGGCAACCTCCTTTATTTGGATCTCCCTTCCGACCTGCCTGGTTCGGACGCTCGTCGGCGTGTGGCCATCGAGCGCTGCAAACCCTGTGCCAACCCCCACGACAGCGGGGACATGCCCAAATACCTACCGGCGGGGCTGACACAGTATGTGCTCAACCAATTTTCCAAGAAGTCCCCGCCGTACCACGTCACTCAAGACGACGTTTCGACTCCCCTCCAACGGCTGGAGGTGGAGCAGATCACTGGTCATCAGTCGGTACGGGAGCGAGGTGGCGTCATCGCGGTGCTATACAAGACGCACTCGGCGGGACTCTCCGAACCCTCCTGGGAGCGGGAAATGGACCTTCACCTCTCGCGCTCCCACATCTTGCGTTATGGGGCCGGAACCCCGGACCAGCATCACCAAACCAACCGCCTCTACCGCCGAATGCGGATCGGGGTGGCACAGCGTGAGCTCTCCCGCAACAACGGGGAACGTCTCCTAGCGCCGGACTACGCCTGTGTTCCCCGCGCCGATTGGCTCCGTCGCTACCACGATGCAGTACTCCCTGAGGGAGCCCACTTTTGGTACAAGGGAGACGATGGGTTATGGTGGCTTGGAAAAATCAGCGCGAGCACTACCGAGGACAAGGAATACCTGGTCCGCTTCCTGGACGACCCGGGACCGATTAAACTTCCTCTTCCCCCGGCGCGCTACACGACTTCAACGGGAGCCGTACGAGGTTTTTGGTGCTTGCAAGTCCACATCGCCAGTGTGTTTCCTCGGGGAATCCAACGTAACGTAGACGAATCTCGAGGCGCGGCCGTGGCCAGTTGACTTCCACGCCACCACCGTTCCTCGATAGTTCTTCTTTTTTTTGAGTTATGAGTTTTGCGTCTTTGTCTTTGGGTTGTTCGTAGTGTCCTGAGGGTCTTTGTCGAGTTTTGGGGCGGTTCTTTCCATTTTTTTTTCCTGTCCTGCCGAACCCCCTGCTCAGTGCCGGGTCAGGGTTTGGGTAAAACGCCGCTACTGAGGCGCAGGGCTGTCGCCTTTTTGTCATTGTTCAATTTCGCCCTGCCGACGCCCTCCTCAGCCCAGAGCCGGGGGGGGACCAGGGTACCCTGTTCGCGCGTAACGTGGTACAGGGCTATGTACGGGTCTGTGTGTCATTTTTTATCTTCTATGTGTTGTATTTGTTCTACTTTGTTTTTTTCGTCTAAACACTTCCTCCCCTAGCGGGGCTGTACGTGTTGCCACCTTCCATCCCGGGTATTTGTCGTTTCCTCGTCTAACCCCCCGTCTTACCGAAGGCCCGCGGAAGGTTTTCCGCATGACTTCTCCCTTGTGTTAGCGCCTGTGTTCCCCTCCATATCGACGAGGGCTCGCCTCGCCATAGTACCTTTTCTGTCGTTGGTTTGCCGTAGAGCCCTTCCTGCCCCCCCCCGCCACACCGGCGGCATGCGGCAGATTCTAGAGCCTTTTCTGCCCCCCCCGCCACACCGGCGGCATGCGACAGGTTGTTGATGGGTGACTATTGCATTGTTGTAGGGTCTGCGTTTCTTTCTACTGCTTTTCTTCGCGTGTTCCTGGCTCCATAGCCAGACGGTTAGAGGACCTGGTGTGGGAGTGGGTTTTGAGGAGCCGCGTCTTTGGCTCATGGTCTTGTTCGTAGAACCGGAGTTTCCCCTAATCTCCCAAATTTCTGCATATGCGACTCATCAGGGTGGGCTAGTGTTAAGATACGGCCTCGAAGGGCCTGTAAGTATCCGAATTTGAGATCATTTGGATTGGTTTCGCATGATAAGGTTGGCGTTTTATATTCGGGAAAGTTAGGAAGTAGATCGGAGGCACGTGCCTCCGATCTCAGAGAAGCTATCCGGGGCTCTGGTGGAAACGAACAAAGCTACGTCTCTACGGAGGAAAAGAAAGTGAGTACTCTCCGAGGACCTGCTCAATTGGCAGACCTGCAGGGGGCACTCTGTGTCCCCAACTTTAATTTAACATGCATACATGATATCATGATGAGATGGTTCTTGAATAAAAAACGTTTCATAATGTATCTCAACATTATTATTAAAAGTTAAAAAAAAAAATGAAATTCAACAACGGTTTCAAGGACTGATTTATTTTGTACTGGTAGTTAGTACAGGAGTAATTCGTTTTCAATAATATTAATAGGGCCATATTAATACCACATGACCACAGTGACCCATCACACCACCACCAACCATTCCAATTCTCCTTGTAGGGCTTTGCTATTGGATCCAAGATCCAAGATAAAAAATGTCGAACTTTACTGTAATATCTCTACCCTCCATGCGGGTTTTATATATATAGTACTTCGAAGTACCAGGTATCAGTGTGCACAGAATGCTTATTATTATGGAAAATCGATCAGTTGACCCTGACAACATCCAGGGGAGTGACCGACCTATACCTTTCATGAGGATCAAACATATAACACGCGCGAACGACCTTCCGTAAATTTTGTGCAACTACTGTATATCGTAGTCAAACATAGATGTACCGCACGGGACGCAGCTTGCAAAATTGAGTTTCAACCATTCAATCGGCTGTACTTACAGTTGACGTTTTGCAATTTTTATAAAATAAATAAATACCAAATGCTCCCGTGTCCAGAATGCCTCGCAAGGTTATGGCCTGTTGTTGTTGTTGTCGGGCTTTAAACTTCAAACTTCAAAAGCTCGGCAACAGCACACAAGCACGCGCGGAATACGGGGCGAAGATGACTGCAAATGAGAGGACTTTCCTCCGGTCATCTTTGCAGCTGCTGGCTGCTCTTATGGCAGGCGCCTTCAACAGCCTGGCCTGCTTGTGTTTCCTTACTCCGCCCATTACGCTGTGGCTTGCTTGGAAGCACCCGTATATCGTCCTTCCTCCTGCGGTTGCCTACTATTTCCTCAGGTATTGCGTCGCATGTACAGCAGCATGCACAGCAGCAGCTCCTCATGCGTCCACTCTTGTCCATCTTTAGACGAGTGGCTGTTTCTCTGCTCACGTGTAGCAATAAGCATTGCATATACCACAGGAGGTTGCACTTTGCATTCCTCCAACTCGACTCCCCTTTCGGTTTTATGCGATCTTGTGCCCCGAGGCGGATTTTTCAAATTTTTCACATTGAAAAATACTACAGCTGCTGTAGGTTGTGGTCGGTCTGTAGTGTGTTTGATCTGTGATTGAAAATCTGCGACTTCCTCGTGCTAAATGCTGGCTGATGACGTACACAGCAGACAGGACAGCAGCACAGAGTGCTATGAAGGGCGCACCGAAAAAAAAATTGGAACCTATATCCGATATTCTCGTAAATAGTTAGTGCAGGAAGATCGATATGGAATGTCAAAGGGGACACATGTCGGAAAATGTGACCACTACGGCGTCAACCACACGAATAGCACGAAGCAACCTGGGTGGTCGCGGGGGGGCTGTCAGAACAAGTCCGAATTGTACGGAGCTGTAACCCGCGCGTACAGCGTTTGGTCATGCTGGACCACTCGTGCTGCTGCTGCACCCCCTTCCTAGACGCTTGACAAGAAGACTGCAATCTTTTTTTTGTCGTTATGTGTGTGATTCCCTAGAGGGCCAATAGCAGGAAGGTGCTGCGCCTGTCGCATGCATGCATTGGCTGACCACGGAGGGCATGCTGCGCTTTTTATTACTCGGAGTATTATTATTTTAATCATGACTTTTTACTTTCCAGCTCAACAAGAGGTTTCACCCTCAGCGACCTTCTGGACAAGCCGTGCTCACAGGCGTTTTCCCTTCTCCCCCCCGATGTGTGCCTTCATTTTTATCGCCGACGGGGTTCGGCATTCCGCTTTTCAACTTTTTATGCTTGTGGATTTTCAATTTGATCGAAATTTGCTGACTCGTGCTCTCGTCTCGCGCTTTTTCCGCTATTAATACTCGTAGTCATTTTTTTACTCAAGAAAAAGCCCCTTACGAAGAGCACAAGCATGCACTCCGAAGGATTCGAGCCCGCGTCATTGACTTTAGTAGGGACGAGATTTACCTCCATTTAGGGGACGATGCTTCGCAAAGTCTCTCTTTTTTCTACTTCCGGTATGAAAGTAGCACTACAGCAGCAGACTCCACGTTGGTTACATAGAGAGGGCGCCCAAACTCGTTCGCTAGAATGTGCGTCTCGGTTTATCACGATAAATAAGAAACCGTGTGCTCAGCGTCGGGTGCGATGCTGTATTCCATCCAATAGCCAATAGTGGCCTGTGCTCAATGGTGGCGACGAAAATAGGAAATGGGCCTCGACGCCCAACTGACGTTTCTTATAGGCCGGCGCCTTCTGTACTCTGTTTACTAGGTAAACTGTATTATTAGATATTAGCAGCAGCAACATTGCGACCGGTTCAACTCTGTGCAATGCATCTATTCGTTGTGGGTCTACGAAACATATATCTAAAACGGTTTTTATGCTTTCCGTGCACAGATTGATTAACATCACCCCGTTGACCCTGGTACAAGCTAGTTCGAAGAGGAGTCGCCGATCGATATTCTTAATGAGGGCACATACCCGGTAATACGCGCGATCGAAGTATTGCACACAAGTTGCAAAAACGAGTTTCGACGAAATCTCCGATCTCACAGCTGGCGTGCATTTTAATTTCTTAGTAACATATATCTTGCCAGGAACTATACCAGGATGATACCGGTATACCAGGTATGATGTCATGGAACACGCCGGGCGCCCGCACCAGCATCAACTTCGGTGTATCGCCACCAACTTCTCGTTGCCAGTTTTAAATCAGTGGTTGATGCCGGGTAATACACCATGCAATTTCTTCTCGCGGTCCGTGTCTTCACGGCATGTAATTCATGTTATATGTCCGCGGTGATCGTGGAGACAGACTCGGCCTGCGATAAACAGGCCCCGGTTGCAGTACGTATAGTTCTGGTGCGCCATTTTTTTCAAGTCTCAACAACTGCCGGCGTCGGCTTGTTGTTCTTGTTTGTCAGAGTTGGTGTTGTCTTCGCACTGAACCTTACGTGGCATAATAATGACCTGATACGTTTCTGCATCACGACATACAGTATGATCAGCAATTATGTGCTACCAGATACCCTACTGTTAATTATACCTATCATAGGTGTGCCTGCACGACAATGTATGTTCTTGTGTTGACTATATGGTATTAGTTTCTCCGCCGGGGAATTGCTTAGTCATTGGGTCTAAATACCCGCCAGCTGCAGATACTGCTGCACCACGCTCCCGTGCCAGCTTTCGTATTCGTACGAGCATTGCGGGGAGCGGGAAAACGCTTAATAGACTTGAAACTTCCATGCACCGGCAGTAGTGTTGGGTGCGGTATTTGTTGTTTGTGCCAGGTGCGGGGTACACAACATACGCTGTCGCTGTAATGTCATGGGCAACGTTCGGCGATATTTGTACGTCGTACCGTAGAGCTTGAGAACAATCTAAGGAACCATATAACAAGTAGCACAATTTGCCAAGCGCTCATCGCCTCTTTGTATGCTCGTACTGGTATAATATTGCTGTTGCATGCGACATCCAAAACCAGCTACAATGGAGCGGAGCGAAAGGATGGCAGGCCTTGGCCGGCGTTTACGCAGAATTTCTGGATTTTCAGGCTTGCTCGAGGATACCACGACTTGCAGGTACGAAGCGCATAGCCTTTGGTTTCTTCGTATTATCGCAAGGATCAGTCAAGATGCGCCACGGTGTATGATATGTCTTAACATGTCTGAAACGAAACGTAACTGCCATGTAGTGGGGTGGTACAACAACAATTGGCATGCTGCACGTCGTTGGCGAGTAGCACATGTACTATGGAATGGTTTGGTCATGAGAATTGCAAGCCGAAACGCCCCAACGTATCATCTGAATGACATCGCTGATCTAATGAATCGTTCTTCTCCCCCTTTGGGGGTGGGAAAGGTGGCGAACGTAACCGAACGTGGACCTTAGTGTCGACGACAAATGGGTTGATGCCGCTATAGCCTATAATACATGACAAAATTTGATGTGAATCAGCAAGCAGTGGGCATGCTGAAACCCTACGCGCGATACACAAGGCATGAACGGCGGGGGAGAAGGGAGGAGACCCGTGAAAACGACTTGCCCAGAAGGTGGTCAAGCGTAAAATAACACCGGTAATGTATGCCATAAACTTCTATCAGCGTACGATGAGCCCGCAACCCTGACACTGTCTTTTGCACGTCGAAATAAACGAAATTTGCCACATACAATGCCGCAGCTTCATCTGCACCCTTCGCTTGAGGCGTCTAAGATGACTGGGGATGAGAAGTTCGTGTTCGGCCTCCACCCTCACGGGGTCCTTTCCGATTACCGCATCCTCCTGGACGGCGTCACTCGACAAAGTTTTCCGAAGGTGGGCTGTAAAGCGATTGCAGCGGTGCAGTGAATGCTGGATTCTTCGTCATAGGAGTCCGATCGATCATATATCGCACGAATGCTTCACTCCTTTGTGTCTTATGTTTTATTCTACTGTGGCATGGTAGTACCTGGCAACAGGGCTGTGCGGCTGTACCGTGCGGTGCTGCGTTTGTGACTGTTGTGTGTGCTCTTTGATTTGCTTTGCGTGGTTCCTGTGCCGGAACTGCTACTCTGCTGCTACTACGATACGTGTTATCCTTCTACCTGTGCGCTATCCCTTGTGTCACGTGCATGAACCCCTCTCCCTCTCTGGGTTTGTCAGTTGAGATCCTGGAGGGCGCTAGCAGCCTCGGTTTTGTTCAAGTTTCCCGTCTGGCGGGATGTTTCTTTATGGAGCCACTGCATCGACGCTGGAAGGGAAACCGCGCAGTACGCCCTGGACCATGGCCACAGCCTTTTCGTTGTGCCTGGCGGAGAACAGGAGCAGGTGAGGCGTATGTTTTTTTGGGGGGAGGGGTGCTCTTCTTGACGGGTTATGGGATCGACTGATGCCATCGGTTCATACCTTTAGAACTGTACCACACGTGTAGGGGATATGCCATCGTACTTTGATGTATAACATATTTGAGGGATAAACCATGCTTTGGTTTAGAGTTGTTTGGAGTTTTTTTCCTCAGTGGTAAAAAGGTTAATAAACTACGTCATACTGCACCCACGTCTTTGGGTACAAAGTTCTTGGAATCAGTGTGTTGTTTCTCCGGAGGTAAAAGGGGTACCCCCCCCACATCTCCCTCCCCACGTGTGACGACACCCTCGCAGATCTTGGGTGAGCACGGGAAAGAAGTACTGTACCTCAAGAAGCGGATGGGATTCGTCAAGCTTGCGCTGCGGAACGACATCCCTCTGGTGCCGGTCTACGTGTTCGGGGAGAACGACGTGTTTCGCACTTCTACGTTGTTTCGAAAAGCGAGGCTAGCTCTCGTCAAGCGTTTTAGGTGAAGGGCGACAAAAAGATACCGAAGTATTTATCAATTGAATGAAACATGTCTTAATATTAAAAACAGAGCGAATTATGACGTCCTCGCAGTAATTTTCGATGCTTCAGCAGTGGCAAATAAGCTGTAGCGGCAGCGGTAGCGTGGCACATCATCGGCGACTTTCGTACTCATGGACTATATGTGTACTCCGCATTTTCAAGAACTTACAAAAAGCACGGTTTTCTTTTTCTTGTTTTACCAGCATATTTACAGTCGGACACTATACCTGCGTTAGCTTTAGCAGGGTAGGCATGCCAACAACACGTGTCGCCACGCGCTCTACGCTCAAGTCAAGCCTCGCGCACTACTCCTGCGCCCCCGCCCACCCGCTTTCGCGCTTTTTCCGCCCATTGTTCCGCGCAACGACACACTCATTCACAGGCATACTCACACACCCCCTCGAAAATCTCACACGCACCCAAGCACTCACACTCACACACAACGCACACGTACGTAGCATACCGTACGTATCACAAACTCACACACACTCACAGGCACACGCATAAACACACACTATCTGCCACACACGCTTGCAACGTTGGCGTCGCTTTTGTCGGACGCTGCAGGATCGCCATCCCTGTGTTCTGGGGGCGGTTCGGTCTACCGATTCCGATCGAGGTCCCCATTCGAGTCGTCTTCGGCAAGCCGCTTTCCTTCGGAAATGGTTCCGACGCCGCCAAGAAATTTTCGGACGGAAATGGGGAGGGGGGGCTTCGAGAAGTTAGCGACGAGGAGCTGAGGGAGGCGCACGGGGTCTACATGAACGCTTTGAAGCGACTGTTCGATGAGAACAAGGCCAAGTTTGGCTACGCCGACCGCGAGCTGTGTATTTATTGATCGGCCAGGCGAGCCCTTTTTGGGAGGTTTTGGTTGGGTGGGATGAGATGTAGCCGTGGCCATGTTCGACTGGCTTTCACACTCATCAATTTTGAATCTATAGCTTTGTATGCGCAAAGGAGTTTTGGAGGAAAATCGACTATTAATGGTAGCGTCTATGATACGTGTTTGAATTGGGGCGCTTCGCTTTGTTAGTTCGTTGGCCGCCTTTTGGCATGTCTCGCGAGTGTGTGCAATACCAGGCAGTGCGTAACACGCTCTTTTTTGCCTATATATTTGTAGTATATTACGCGCGACCTGTTGTGCTCAACGACAATTGCCTCGAAACGTGCATGCCGTCGTGAGCGTTTCCGACACAGTATAACAAAAACTAGCAACTCCGTGAGAGGGAAGCGTTTGTGGAAAAGAGGGGATAGTTACCGTTTTGGGCACACGGAGCAACGCGGGCTGTTGACGCAGGGGATGTACCCGGAGCGCAACGTGAGGGGGTGTACGACACGCACGCAGCATGGTGATACCGATGTACTACAAGTAGTGCGCACTCTTCCTAGAAAGAGTGATAAAACGGCACTTGTCGGTTTTTTGATCGATCTATACTGAGTCCCAAAAGTCCCATAAGAGTTCATTGTCGTGACCGGCCGTGGTCGTGGTTGAGACTGCGGTTGGTCGGGGACCTTCGGCGTTCGTTTCACGATAGTGCACGGCAGTGTCTCGTGAGGGAAGCTGCTTTTTTGGGAGGTGCGTTGACACCCTTCCAAGTTTTGAGCATAAGGTAAGCTTTAGTCTCACACTTGGAATTTATTTTCTGCGCCTGCCCGGGTTAGTAGTTTCTAGATACTGTCTCTCAGACTCGGCTGCCCGCGTTTTTTTGTTTTGGTGTGCGCTTCTACCCTATATTCTCATCGCGTTGTTCCGCCATTCTGGTTTGTTTTGTTACCCTGTGTTTTCGGTTTGGTTTGTATCTTTTACCCCGTCTGCTGGTCGGTGTGTTATTGCGGCTTTTAGCTTCTAGTGCCCAGGGGCCAGCATGTTGCCACGAGCGAACACGAGAAGACCCGAGACATATACACTCATTGAGGCCATTTTAGAAATCTTGCCGCTGGTTGGTTACCCACACCAGGGTATACCAATAGATTCGTTCTTCCGAGTCTGTACTGTTTTTTTCAGAATGCGTACCAGGTGTACGAGTAAAATCGCGTCAGTTTTACGACTTCGAACCTTTTCCAACTCCTAAAGTTGTCCTACGCTACAAAGTCCATGTGTTTTATCCCCGAGGCGGGAGTGGGTGCAGTGGTAAAAATGGGTAATGTCAGGCGCCTCGGAGGCGAAGGTGTCACAAGTGATCCCGCGCACTAGGTTGGCCCTAAATTCGAATCCCAATTCGGTGGGACTCTCGGCTGTGCGACCCCGGATCTGAGTTAAGGCGAACAGAAAAAGGCCAAGGAGAAGAGCCAACGCGTGTACTGTAATGGGGGAGGGGCGTCTCTTCTCGTACTGCAATGCAGCGTCAACGTGGCGTGCTGTATCTGAGTGTTTTCCAGGTTATTGTTGCTATTGCACGCCGACTTGTTCACTCACGTTGCCTACCCTATAGAGTTGGGTTTTGGTAGTGGCGGTCGGCAAAATAATTGAATGTGATTCATTGCAAGCATAACAATACAAAAGGAAATTCGGTGGTATTGCCCCCGGTGAATTGCATTCGCACGCTATTCCCGAGTGCAATGTTTTTTTCTCTTTCGTGGGTGAGAGCCAATAATGCCGCCGGAGAAAATAATCCCGCTGTTGATAATGTCGATGCAGCGCCAACGATGTGCGTTGGCATGCTCATGTATTTAGGTTGGGCGGTTGGATGGGTGGGCAGCAGAGGGAGGGGGTCCCCTTCGTATTTGTACCACACTCGCAGGTCATTCTCAGCTCAACACAAGAGCATGCAGTAGCATCACAATGTTGATATTTTTGGCCTGAAAAAAGTTTGCCGTTTTGTTCTGTGCACGCTTCCGCTCGTGATGTAGACTTTACAGACCAGATGCTGCAAAATTCAACCAATAGCCATAGACTCCCAACGGGGTGGACAATGCTGGAAAACCCACATGAGCATGGGGCTCATCTGCCTCTCGTGCATTGTCACAGCCAGGCCACGAGGAAAATTATCAGTCAAGTTACGATTTCGTAGTTTTGAGTGCATTTTTTTTCAAGCACCGCGAGTGCAACGAAAACAATGGTTTAGACGGCATACCTTGTATGACTCATCCCCTCCATCATGTGCACTGTTTTACACACAGCAAAAGCTACGTTGGACGCAAAACAAGCGCGTTGTGGAAGGGGTGGGGGAGGAGGCCAGGCAACGCGTTCATCTCATGGACGGTGTCTTAACTCCTCATGGATGGTGTATCCCATATACACGGCTGAAAAAATACGCCGAGAGACTCGTGCATGGTCCGTGTCCCACGTGCACGGCTGCAAAACAATTACATCCCAAATGTGTCCCCTCCTGTACTACGTAATGTGAAGCTTGATGGATGCACCTTTTACGGCGTAATCTACACGCGTCGTGCCTTCTTTTGGTGGTGAAAAATCTACCGAGGGGGCTTTCCCTGCTTTCTTGTGGCCGACGCCCTCTCGCCCCCGCCCCTCCACAGGCATGTCCCCTTTTTCCGCCGCGGCTCATGAGACGGAGAGAAGCCCCGTGGGATAAAAACCCGAAGCGGGGCTTTTTGCCCATCCACAACAATGCCCTACTGTATTTGGTAATTAGTCTCATGATTTTTTTCGTCACGAAGCCAACAAAAAGACAAACCGACGTCAGAGAGAGATTCTAACGGATTCTCTGTTCGCTTCCACCCACGCGGGTTCAAGTAAAAAGACCACGTAGGTACAAGTAAAATATAAGAACCGTCTGGTAAAAATAGCAGCCAGCCAGCCAGTGAGCGAGCGCCACCCCATCTCTAAAACATGGCAAATTTATCGAAAACCTTTGCCATGGGACTTTCGGAACGGTCCGAAACCAACGAACGTGCATAAACGCATTTTAAACGTAAGTACGCTCCCCCCCCCCTTCCCCCCCCCCCAAGACAGCGGCCAGGCCATTCCTCGCCGCAAAAAACAAAAATTACTAGAAGTGATGAGGCCACGTGCGTACGCCATCTAAGCGACAGAGAATAAGGACGAAAGTATATGTTTATATTTTCAAGCTGCTCCGCCCAACAACTTCATTCGCCCCAATAAGATAAAGAAACACTTCCGAGAGAACTGCCCCGGCAAAATTCGATGCACGTCAGTCCTTCGTCTTTTTCCCATCCCCCCCCCCCCGCTCTCGCTTTTTGCCTCTTCACGAAAAAGAGGCCACCGAAAAAAGCTTAATGGTCTAGAGGTAGCTCTTGCATTCCGCGATCAAGTTGGCGGCGGTCATGCCGTACTCCTCGAACACGGTGTCTCCCGGAGCAGACATGCCGTACTTGTCCACGCCGACCACCTTTCCGTCAAGGCCCACGTACTTGTACCACAGACCCGACACACCCGCCTGGTAGCAAAAAACGGAAGACAAGGAGGCAGACAGAGAAATAAACGTATGATTTAACGTACCATTTAGAATTCGTGGCAGTATGCAAGTATATTTAATAAGAGTAACTACTCGTACACCGCCCGTCAAGTACAAAACACAGAACTATGAAGGATACCTTGTGGCAGGTATAGCAAGTACCTGGTACAACAATTGAAGCGCGGATGTTCATGTGACGAGGTTGTCAGAATAACGCGAAGAACCGAAATTCGACAGAACACATAGGAGCGGGGCGGAGCGAATCGTTCCTTTGCTTGCCCAGGGCGGCGCTTACATTGAAAAACACGTATTTCGGTCACAAGCCAAGACCTAAACCGAGTCCACGATGCGCTAACCCCGCCACATTCCACCAATGCCAACAATAACCAACAGCGAGCGAGAAACACCGTCGTTTACCTTCCACGGCTTTCCTCCGCCAAGGTAACATACCTGGTAAGGGGCTGCTTTTCTTCCGTTCTAGAAATTAGCAGGGAAAACTCACAATTTTGTGCTTACTATTCTGTACCTGGTACACAAAATAGAACAAAGTACTAACGACGTCGGACAGAACAAAAATCCGCGCAAAAACCACCGACAGGGATACAGCCGAGTGCGCAAAAACAGACAGGAAAAAAAGAGCCTTGTCTCACCTCCATTGCCACCCGCTTAGTGCAGGAAGAGGGAAGCACCTCTTCCTTGTATTCCGCGGACTGCTGGTCGAACCGGTACATGGACGGCATGGAGATCACGCGGACACCCTTGCCCAGGGACTCGGCGGCGCTGAGGGCGTGCTGCACCTCAGATCCCGCAGCGAGGATAACCAGCTCAAGGGGGCCCTCCTCCTTCTTAGCTACGTAGCCTCCCTTGAGGGTGCCCTGCCTGCGAGTCGCGACCTGTTCCGTTGAGCGCACGCGAGCGGGGGGGGATGGAGGCTGTAAGCACACCGTTCAAATGACCGAGTAAAGTTCCCACACACATGACAACCGTGCACGTGTGAGCTTCACCCCTTTAGAGCCCCAAAAACTCTCCCCATACTACCAGTAATTTGACCCCGGACATGGGTTTCCAGTCGTAGAGGGGTTCAGCTACACTTCGCCCATCTGCCAGCTAGAGGAAAAAAAACAAAACAAACACGCTTGAGGCTGTAAGCTACCGCTCAAATGACCGAGTAAAGTTCACACAGGACAACCGTGCAAGAGTGAGCTTCACCCCTTTAGAGCCCCAAAAACTCTCCCCATACTAACTACCAGTGATTTGACCCCAAACATGGGTTTCAAGTCGTAAAGGGGTTCAGCTACACTTCGCCCATCTGCTAGCTAGAGGAAAAAAAACAAAACAAACATTCTTGTGAAACATCGTGGTCTAAGCCTGGTAAGCAACTTGCTTTGCATCTGTGCACCAGCGCACGATCGCTTGAACCGCCAAGCCGTCCCTACTGGAAACCCCTCGACACTACGATCGGTGAACCGAGAGCTAGCTCTGAGTCTCATTCCGCCCCAAGCCATGTAGACGCTTTTTGAACCCGAAGACTCGACGGGGAAATGTCGTGTACATATTATACAACTAGCACCCAACTGAGCGGCCGATCCTTAACACGGCACCAAACCTCATGCGGGCAACACCCACGACGAATCGTGTCTCTCCCAGCCTGCCGCATTTTTACAAAAAGAAAAAAGAAACCTTAGCTATGGATAATACTTGCCCTACGGTTATACGCACCGGGATCTCCTTGAGGGTGCGGACGTTTTGGCGCGTGAGGATGAGCGCGGTGGGGCCGTCCTTGCGGTCGAGGGCCGCGGCGTAGGCGGCGGCGGTCTCCTCGGGGTCGGCGGGGCGCAGGACGTCCATGTTGGGGAATACCCGGAGGCCGGACACGGTCTCGACCGGCTGGTGCGTGGGCCCGTCCTGCTCGTCGATATAATGCACGAAGCAAGACAACAGGAGAGTGAATGGGGGGGGAAACATGGTGACATGTGAGACGGAGGCGGCACGAGGGTTCAGAAAAGAGCAACGCTTTCTGGACCAATCAATGAGGCTTAGTGAGCGGGTGGCGACGCGTGCGAGCAAGCGAACATACGTGCAGCCAAGACAAGGAAGAAACCATGGCAAAAACTCGAACCTACAGGGTTTCGGCCACGTAGGCAACTGCACCAAACACAGTAAAAACGGTCTCCAACCACGCAAACTCAATTATTGTTGTCACCTCTCCGACGCCGATGGAGTCGTGGGTGAGGATGTAGTTCACGGGCAGCTCAGAGAGAGCGGCCACACGCATGGGCGCGCGCATGTAGTCGGCGAAGACGAGGAAGGTGGAGCCTGAGCAGCGGTGGAGGCCGAAGTACGAGATTCCGTTAAGGATGGAGCCCATGGCGTGCTCGCGGATGCCGTAGTAGAAGTTGCGGCCGGTGTAGCTGCAGCGGCATTAATCCAAGCAGGGCGCAACAAAGGAGCAACGCGTTACAGATAAAGGGAACAGCAGACAAATAAGTAATATTATCGGTTCATAAAGCAGAAACGAGTTGCAGCAGAATTTAGCAAGAAACAAATCAGCGCATCAAAGGCGTCGACCCATCACAGCAGGTGCCTTCAACAGTCTTCGAGCACTGACTTTTGCCGTTTAAGCACACGCGCCTGCCGGCACCGCAGCAAGTGCGCTTCTAACGTTACCACACCGAGCATACCAATCTGACGAACGCCATCATCGCAATTCGACGTCTCATCCACGCAGCTGCTAATGTAGCTGCTAATTGTACAACGTGTATTGTCCAACGGTTGGGGTTGCCACCTTCACGGATGTGATATACCGCGTCAGGAACTGTCACATTTTCTTTTGTAAGCGATTCAATTGCTTGCATGAAGAGCGTTGCTGATCCGACGTTTTCGTTTCAGAGCGCTAAATATCGGCAAAAAAACTCTGACGGTTAAGCCAACACCCGCCCAGCCACGAGAGACTTGCACTCACCTCTTGCCGAGGTTAACACCGAAGTCTCCGCCGCCGGCGATGTAGTTCTTGTTAGACCCGTGGAGGTCAGCGGACCCAGACACGTACATAGGCACGGACGCGGCGATGGGCTGTGGACGAGAGAGCAACGGCAGGAAACACCAAACGAGTGAGAAAAAAAAAGCTACGTACCGGACCATAATAACTCCAAATGGTCTACCAACTAACACACCACTTGATATGGTGTGCTCAAGGCGATATCAAACCCCCGTCACATGTACCCAAACGGATGGGCGTGCTCCGACGCACGGAGAAGGCTCCCCAGAAGCGATAAAAAAGCGTACCACCGGCAAAAGCTCTACCCGTGCACTTGATAAACGCCAATTCTTTCGCATGGGTGTGACGTAGAACAAGACGTCAAGATAAGTGTGACGAAACATAAACCACGTTAAAAAAAAAACTTGGCAAAAGTATTTACCTGGAGCACCATCTGCCCAGCGATACGCGTGGCGATGTTGGTGTCCTGGTCGAACTCCGGGATGGCGGCCATCAGCTCGTCGACGGAGGGCGTCTTGTGGTCGATGCCGTCCTGGAGCATGGCGGCCTTGTCGGGGTTCTCCTTCTGCCACGCGGCGTAGGTCGTCTGCCACTCGTCGTACCTGACGCACGATATATAAATATATTGACCGGTTCTTCTGTTTTAGACGACCTGCGGATTCTACACACCATTTTATGCTCGGCCTAAAAACACAATACATCATGGTATACCTGCCGCTTTTCCGGACACACGACATCAGAGAGCGCTCTAAGTAGCCCTTAAGGGCTGAAAAAATAGCATTCGACATTCAACGTCAAGGGGCAACATCCGTTCTTCTTGTGCCGTAATTATTATACCAACAACGTAAATCAAGCACGAACAAGCTGCACGTACACCGTCAATTGCCCCAGAACCCACAAAATAACAGCGCGCTCACTTCCACTCACCACCGTCGACACTGCTGTCTGTGCACCGAAGTAACAAAAAGAAAAAGCAAAGCAAAACAGACGACGACAAACACCACGATACGTAGAAAGAGCACCAGCTCACGACAAGCCGTTACTTACAAACAGGATGAGACTTGCGTCAAAAACTACAACACAAATTTACTGCGTATGATGAAAAAACTCACGTCTTGCTGAGGTGGGCGGCGTGGTCCTTGAAGAAGGTCCGGGTGTCGGGGGACACGAACCACTTCTCATCCGGGAGGCCGATGGACTTGCGCGACTCGTCCGTGTACTCCACACCGGCCTCACCGTGTGCCGCGTTCGTTCCCGCGACGGCGTCGATACCCTTGCCGATGATGGTCTTACACACGATCAGCTTGGGCTTGCCGTTCTTCGTCGACTTCGCCGTCTCCATCGCCTGCGTGGACAAATGAGAAAGTCAGTGTAAAACAGTATCGGATAGCGAGAGAATATCCGAGTACAACAGATCCGACAGACAGGATATAAAATCGGATACCTACGTATATTGAGACAAAATTGGACAGCGGGAGAATATCCGAGTACAGCAAATGCGATAGGCAGGATAGAAAACGGATATCTACGTAAATTAGACAAAATTGGACAGCGAGAGAGCACCCCGTTACACCAAATCGCTCACACAAACTGCAACAATTAGATAGAGGGCGAGGGCGTCCGCGTAAGCAGGTACACCGGGTTTGTTAGAGAGGCCGAGAGAATGGCCATGCAAGCGGATTTTAAAAGTACAATACTACTGTAGATGATGTAACGAAAATGGCAAACATTTGTTGGTGCCAATAGAACACACGTGGCTGGGGAAGCAGGAGGTATTTTTCAAGCAAATAGTAGTTGTCGGCGGTGGCCGGTATCAAAGCCGTTCGAAAGGCACACGGCGCGCTTCCTCGCTGCCTGATTTTTCGCCACGATAACGGTTTGTTTGGTTTGGGTATTTCTTGACCATGCCTTGCCTTCCCCTTGTGGAGGGAGGCAACAATACCCTGAAGGTTTCAAGTTTTCAGTCCCCCCACCCCCCCGCTTTTGAGGAGCCAGATTTTTCACGCAAACCCACAAAAAGGACAAGAAAACTGGCGTTCACCGTCCTGCACGCGCCAATCAGCAAAACAGGACAAAAAAGCCACCTTAGTGTATTACAAGAGCAACATTCCACACGACGACATAGCAGGAGGGGCAAACACCGTAACGCAGACACACCCGACTCGAACCACAAACCAAACGCGCGACAACTAAGCCATGAAGGAAAGAGGAAAGACAGCCTACGTACTGATTCGTTTTACAATTGCAAACTGCACGCCCGTTGTGGGGACAAACTGCACGTCGATACAGTGTAGAATTTCCACAGAGGTGAATGTAACGATCAGGGGGATAAGAAATGCGTTAAGGGCTAGCGGGCTTACCGCGGACACAGCGCTTAGGTCGTGGCCGTCGATCGTCACCACGTCCCAGCCGTAAGCCACGTAACGGGCAGCGGTGTCCTCGGACATGGTGAACTCCGCCATCTTGTCCAGGGTCACGTCGTTGGAGTCGTACAAGATGATCAGGTTGTCCAGCTGCTCGTGCGCGGAGAAGGCAGCGGCCTCGGCGCCCACACCCTCCTGAAGTGTTTGGTTACAACATGATATAGGTGACGATAATATGCAGAATAGTGGCGGGGCAAGAACAAGATCGGAATGCGCTCGCTTAACATAGACAAAGCGGAGGTGAAAAATGCCAAGAAAAGGTCACCCCAAGGCAAGTCATAAGGACAGCACCAGCGCACAAGCAAAAAAAATGCACTCGGCTGATTCATCTAGCTTGCGACAACCAACACGCCCGTCAGTGTTTACCCGCGCTCTCCTAACTTCAAATCACAGCAGTCTCCTATCATATACTCCGTACATGGTACCGCGTACCACGTACCAGGTAAACGGTTACTAAGTTCCAGGTTCCGCCTTTCAGTCTATATGCCTGCATGCACCCCGACAATCAACAAGCTTCTGGGAAGGGGGTTGATTCACTCTCATGACAGCGTTTCCGCCTCGCTCTCCAAATCAGTCCATCACATGCCAGGGACAGAGTGAAAAGCATGCACGGAATACTGCCTTTTATTATAAAAATTAAAATACACTCCAGCTGTGAGATCGAAGATTTCGTCGAAACTCATCTTTGCAAGCTGTGTGTGATACTCCGATCGCGCGCATTACGAGTTGTGTGTCCTCATTAAGGATATAGGTCGGCGACTCCCCTTACAGCTACAGTGTAGCTATCAGGGTCAACAGGATGATTTTAGTCAGTCTGTGCGCGGAAACTATAAAACCCGTTTCTGAGGGGGACAAAATCTGACAGCTGTGAAGGGAAAGGGGGGGCCTGGTTGTGATCAAAAGCGAGCGGGTTTGGAGGGGGGCGGGGGGGGGGGGGGGGGGGGGAGGGGCAATTTGTGCATGTAAGCTATAAATCCTTTCGAGGGGATAAATCTGACGGTTTTGGCACCAGTATATTATTGGGGGCGGGGGGGGGGGGGGGGGTATATGTCAGGTGAAACCGTATGCACGAAGAACTGACTCTCTGTCTGTGTATGATGTAATAATACCTGCATGCACCCGTCACCGCAGAGGGCGACGATGTGGTTGCTGAAGATGGTGTGCTTGTCCGTGTTGAACTGAGCAGCGGCCATCTTGGCGGCGGCGGCCATGCCCGCGGCGTTGGCGATACCCTGTCATTAGCAGTAGCATTAGCATAGTACAGCAGAGGTATGTCCAATCGTTAAGAGTTACGTGGTATAACTGGCAATGAGAGGGGGTTACGCGTACCACGCCAACGTCCAATCGGAACTATAATCAATTCAGTAGCCTAATATGAACATAACTACGATAAGTGTATATACCAGGGTATAGCAGTAAACTGCTGATAACAGGTACCATGGTACCAGGTATCTACGAGTATAATGTATGCGTGATAAGTGCCAAGTGCAATATATACGTGGAAGTCTTTCCTGGATGGCAAGCGGTACAGTCGGCTTTTCCAGGCGCGAGTAGTGAGACGAATGCACCACTATGGACCTGGCACATCGTGGGCTGACTCCCGATTTCACTTTTATATGTTTCTGGTGGAAGCATGAATTGCGTCAGCTGTGATATATGCGTGTACCACCTTTGGTTTGTGTTTTTCCCTGGGGTATTCCTCAGCTCCAGGGTGACTGGAGCCTGTCCTGTGACCACGGCCTTGATTATGTGAGTTAATGTGAGAACAACAACAACAACAACAACAACAACAACAACAACAACAACAACAATGTAATGCTAGCTATTACATTAAGATGTCCTGCTGTATACCAGATATGTGTGATCAGAGTAGAGCACCTGCTGAAACCGAGGCGCGGAGAGACTCGGCAAACGCCTGAACGTCGGTTTCGGTATCAACAACTGCTAGATCACCATAGCGCGATTAGTCAACGTACGAGAACCGCACCAGCTACGATACTATAATACTCATCATCGAGACATCGTAAGAGCTGCAAGGCTACCTGGTTAGACTAATGAAATATTTGTATAATATTAAATATACACGATGCGATACGAATAACCACGTCTCCTATTAGCTTTGCGTATCCAGCTTGAAAAAAGGTACCGCCCACTTTTGACTTTTACGAGGGAAAACAAAATGTGGCTCTGCTGAACTCTTGGCAAAGAAAGAGTCAGTTTATGGCAGTGGACGGGTACGGACGGTCGGACGGCAGCCGCAGGGTCGGTGTCCAACCAACGCCGTGTTCTCGAATACCAGGCAAGGCGGTCAAAGTGTGTGATCATCCAGCGCCACAACGCGCAAAAGACACATAACACATGCCCGAGGTACACGCATGCGACATCTCGGAAGCTACTGACACATACATGGGATTACAGCTACGGACTGCTGTACAGAGTGCGAGGTACTGGTGTTCAATAGAGCAGAACATGCATCGTAGCTGCAGTTTCCGTAGCACAAGCACGCCCCAGCAACCCCGGTTACCTCATCACCACAAAACAAAGAACACAGAAGCACGGAAAACAACCCCACGCGCACTGCGCACTCACCTGGCCGAGCGGACCCGTTGTCGACTCGATTCCGGGGGTGGCGTGGAGCGAGCTGGGGAACTCGGGGTGACCGGGGGTCATGGAGTGGTGCTGGCGGAAGTTCTTGACCTCCTCTAGGGGAATGTCGTAGCCGGCAAGGTGCAACCACGAGTAGACGAACATCGATCCGTGCCCGGCGGAGAGTACGAAGCGGTCGCGGTTAAGCCACGAGGGGTCCTTGGGGTTGTAGCTGAGGCCGCTGTCCGTGCCGAAGAGGACGGCGCCCATCTCAGCGCAGCCGAGAGGGAGACCCAGGTGGCCGGACTTGGCCGACGTGATCGAGTCCATGGCCAGCCCACGGGCCTCGTTGGCCGCCTGTGATGGTATTTTGATAGTGTTTTTAGAGGGCAATTTCGTGCGGCGAGGGAGTGTGGTGCCGAAATAGCGACAGGAGGGAGGGAGGGAGCACGGGAGGGGTTAAAAGTAATATGGATAATGTTAGGAAAGGTCAAGTGATAAGGTTGAAGTGCGCCGAATGGGGAGGGTTCGCGAGTGCCCTATGGCTAAGCAGGTGCAGTGGTCGGTCTACGGTGGATCGAGTCGTGCGCCATTTACAATTTACGTGGCAGAGGCTAAAAGGAAGAAAAAATGCAACGAACGAGGTGGCATTCCGATCTGCTACAAAATAGGTAGACCACGTAATGCGAGCCGGGGGGGAAAACGTACTCGACCACCCGAAACCACGCGGCAGGGCAATCATATTGCAATACACAACCAGGGCACGAGATACGACAACTTCGCGGGTGGGGCAAGGAAGGACTCAGGCTTCAAAGCCCATGCATGACTTGCTCCATCCAACGAGCGGTGGGAGAGTACATAAGGCGGCAAGTACACTACACATACGTGCGCAACATCTGTCGGTTCAGAATTGTTCGTGACATGTACCGACGTGTTGCGAAAATACAATAATTGTAGCCAGAGAGGTGCCGTCGCCGAAGACAGGAGAAGCGGACATCAGCAATCGGACACTGAAAACATTCGCAGCAATCAGGGCGGCAGCAGCAGCAATACCATTGATAAAAAGCCCGGCCCTATTTGCACACTTTGCCAGCTGCGAGCGCTAGGCACTTGCGTAGGCAGGCATACGCCTACGAGAAAACTCCATCTTCAAGAGATCAACAGAACAGAGTATGACACCTCAGACACGCCACGCCACGTTCGCTCAAATAATATGTTTTTATCCCACTCGTCGACCCTTTAGAACCCACCATTCCCCACGGCCACAGTAGCCCACTACTCCTGGCCCGTATAAGGGTCCAGCCCGTCGGTCGCACTAGGGACAAGGCACAGCCCCCCCGGATTTGTTGCATGAACACACCAGGCCGGCAGTCAGCCCAAGGCAACAGACGCGATTACGAACAAGGAATCATGATTCGACGGTCACTCACTTGCGCGCGCATGATAAAGAGGGCAAGAGCTCACGTACGCCTACGAGGGGCAGGGCAAAAGCGCTTGCGATGCAAGCGAGCGAACACAAAATGACAGCTAAGCTCAGGGGACACGCACCCGGGTCAGAACCTCCGTCTCCACGGCGGGGGCCGCCGCCACCGCCTTCAGGACCTGCCGCGTGCTGCGCGTGCTAGCGGGCGTAGTTGCGGCATGTGCTACCGCCTGCCCCACGAACGTCTTGCGCGCATTGAACGAGGGCACAAAGGCACTGCCTTGGGCCACCAGGCCGAGCGTTGCGAGGGCCACACCGAACTTCATGATGCTGCTGGCTAGCTGGCTTCTCTCTCAACTACGCTTTGAGGTGTTGCGTGGAGGAGGGCGGTGTTGCTGGGCACTCGCGCCTCACGGCGTACGAACGCAGCTAGCTTGGAAGGCATTATTTTTCAAACGGGGTCAGACGAGTTATCTTCCCCCCCTTTCCAACATTACCTTTTGGGTTCCAGGCAGCAGTACATCTGTTGTGGGCACTCTATGCACAAAGTATTGAACGCGCACAGAGATCTGCGAGAAGTGGTGCTGCATTTCGACCGCAGGTCGCCCTGCGGAACACTGCATCCCGCATCGTCCAATGCGAAGCACATGCCTGCGGAAGCCGTGCCATGGACAAGGTGAGCAGTGACTCTTCGGTGGCCCTGTATTCCCAGGAATCGCAGAGAACAAACCCGGGATCGGCGCTGTTCGTTTATTGACACCCGACCTACCGTCTTGACATACAGCTGTATAGCTGTATTCAAGTTGATACAGCAGTAGCCACCAATAGCTACTCACTGGAGCAGTAGTCTAGCCATTGAGACGGCAAGGCCCGGTATCGCTCAGCCGTGAACGCAAACCTTGTGCCCGGGGCCAAAGGCCAGGCCAACTTTCCTCCGGTATCTCCATACTCTGGATCCAGATCAACTAGACCAATACAAGTACACGACAACCGCACTCAGCAAACAACCTTCATGCCTACCGGTACATATCATACATGCCCGATACCAGGTACTACTTCGGTAGTATGTTCGAATTCGAGTGCATTAGGCCCGACATACTGCTGTTGCTGTCATCTGCTGCTTTATCACGCTTGTACTCTTACACCCACACTCCTGCCTCCAGTTGTGGAAAGCGGCACTACGAATGATGCGACCAAACCGATTTACGACAATGTTGATGTTCTGTTCCGACCGACCTCTTCAACCGCAATTTTTCATGTGCGCACATTCCGTCCGCCCGAACCGAAACACCGCCGTCGCTCATCAGGACGGAGCCGGTGCGCTCAAGGAGACGGCGATTTCCTTCTCTGTCGCCGTCGCCATCGTCACCGCCTGTTTCTGCACGGCCATGTCGTGCGCAGCCATGTGCATCAAGTGCTGCACCTGGCTGTTCGGGCACCGCGGCAGGCGACGGCTCCGGAGGATACCGTTGCGATCTTCTCGAACAGACGAGGAGCTCACCGTTGGAAGCGAGCAAACGCTCGTGCCGACGCCCATTGCCCACGACGACGACGACGACGCTGGGCAGCAGCAGCAGCAGCAGCAGCAGCAAAAGAGAGCATCCCGCAAATCTGAAATCGAGTTACGCGAAGCGGAATATCAGCGGATTGGTGAGCAGGGAGAGGGGGGTGGCGCGAATGGCGCAAGCGGGGGGTCGGCGACACCTCGAACGCGATTGTCGGATGGGGCGGTATCTGCTTCTCCGGGGTCGCCGCCTCACGAGCAGGAAGAGGGCGAGGAGAAAGCCTGCGGGGACGGGGAGCTATTATAGAATGGAATAGGAAGCCGATCGGTGGCTGGCTTAATCTGCGGGACGGGGGTTTACGCTTGTCGAGTGAGCAACGCAGAGTTTTTTTTTTCTTCGTCGTTTCCTCGTGATCATTCAGTCGACTGGTTTCCTTGTTCTGTGTTCTGTGTGTTGGTGTGGTGGTGCTCGTACCTTTTTCCTCGGGTATTGCTCAACAAGCAAACACTTTTCCGCCGATAGGATGGCCCCACGACGGGCCTAGCGCCGTCGTTTTTTGTATCATACTCGTATACAACAGCTGGTTCATGTTCACATATTTGGCGTCCCGCAACCTATTTGATACGTCGTGAGATGCCTGTCTTTATATTACTACGTAAACTGAGCCCGAATCGGGTTTTCTAGGGGGTCCACTCTTCACGCTTTACGCATGTCGCATTCACAGTATAGGCAAGGAGCTGTACCTTGTGCATGCAATCTGAGCGGTGTGAAGATTGTTCTATCCTGTACCTGGTATATGGAGTGCCACTATTGATGGAATACTGCTGTTTAGTTTCTTGGACATACACTCCTGCATGCAGTACGTAAATCGAACTCTTGGACCAGCATGTCTCGGAACGCGACGCAGGGGTGATGGGTACCGCGATCGGCTGACGCAGTGATCACCATGGCCCGCAAGGTACCTCTGGTATAGTGTTAGTGGAAACTTCAGTGGAGGCTTGTTGCCACAGGTTATCTTATCGATTGAGCCCAGTTGACAGGCCGTTTGCGCTGCATCCATGTGGCACAAACCCCGTAAGATGAATTTACCGCTACGCCGGAAGCAGTGTGTGTAGCCTGCTACAGGGCAGGGCATGTGCATAGAGCGCAGGGTTACGCGTTTTGAGTGCACCGCGTGGGAACATTTTTCGCCGGACTATTGTACACGGCTCCTGGCGAACCCGGCTGGCTTTTCACATAGATCGTGACAGCAGTAGGAGGATGGCTTGCCGGATCGTATTTCTCGGTAGCATACGCTGTGCGTTCGTTCGTAGCAGTAGTGTTTTACTAGCGAATCCCATCGGCAGCGATGCACATTTTGATTGACGGCTCGGCGCTTTGGCGTGGCGTCGCCGTGCATCGATTCCGATTCGATGGACACGGAACACTGCGTACTGCGGTATGGCAGCGTTCTCGGTAGAATATCAATAGATATTTTATCTTCTGGTCGAGAGGGGAAGAGGGATGGGATTGTCTCGGCGTTACCGTTGGTTTCCTGTGTAGGGGGACGGGCGCGCGCGCGACCTTTGGCTGCCTCGGTGGTCGTGTTTGGGTGGTGGGTGTATATAACTTATTTATCAGGACGCGTGCTACGATAGAGGTAGCACTTTTTGGCATTTTTCTTCTTCTGAATGGCCAGAATCGTCGGAATGTTATTCTTGTTTTGCAGTATACATGTTCTGTACAGTATACCTAGGCCAAGGGTGTGGTCATCGGGATGCGCTTTCAGTTTACTTGAACCTTTTTTTTTCATTGTATGTATGTGCTCTAAGGAGCTCATCAAGTGAGGAGCCTCAGAAACAAAATGGTGCACCTCTCCTGTAGTAGCATGTTTCGTGGTTGACATGCAGAACGTGCTGAAGTGCATATTTTTTACTGGGGACGGGGGGATTGCGCTTGTTCGTGCTTGCAGCTTTCGAGCACCTCAGCCTGTTAGTAAATGCGTCATGATTCTGTGCTGGTCGTGTCATTTTGCATTTAAAATGTCTTCAAACTTTAGTTAGAAACCCGGAGGCTACGGAAATCCTGTCGGGAGGAAATTCTGTCAGGTTGATGCATATGACCAAACGCGACTACCGCACCTTCCCTGCTTGCCGGTCCTTTTTGAAGGTTAGGATCCAAGAATGCTTGGCGCTTGCGGCAGGTCTACTGCTGTAGTCCGTTGTACATTGATGAGTCAAGATAAGGGAGATATTTAATAGCTGTTCAATTGTTGTATTGTTCTCTAGGAATGGCTCTCTACAAAGAGAGTTGCATTTTTCTCTAGGAATAGCTCTCTACAACGAGAGTTTTGCACGTATGGATACAATAGCTTTCACAGCAAGTACAATATGTGCTCCAGCCATGTTTTTTTACAGTATACATACTTGCGGGGTACTTGCGGGTTACGGCTATTTTGGGGTTCCAGCAAGTTGTGCATGGCGCACGTGCAGAGATTCGTATGACTTCACAACTGTAGCCTACGGCTGTGCGTTCGTGGAACAGAAAGGACAGCATCCTTTGGCTCTGTGCGTTCGTTGCACGTGATGGACAGCATTACGATTGGCCAAGCGCGGCAGTGGTGCAAAGTGTAGGTGTTATACCGCCCCTTCTGGTGTCACAAGCGCAATCCTGACCGTATCGGCGAACGTTGTTTGTTGCTGTGCCATGTTGGAATGTTGTTGGACTGTTGACTTCCGCTTGCCCATATTAATGATCATGGCCAGTTTTTTTTTTTTTTTTTTTGGCATGACATGTACTTTCCAACTCCTCACGTACGAGGTTTTGCTCTCGCAGGGCTTCTAGACAAGCCGTGGCCACCTGTGTTTCCCTTCTTCGCCCCGATACGAGTCTTCGTTTTGATCTCGCGCATTTGGTTCAGTATCACCATGTTTCAGCTTGTTATGCTCGTCGAATTGCATCGAATTTCGTCTACTCTCGCTCTCGCACTTTTTCGGCCCGTCAGTCTGTAAAAAAGTACCCCTTGCGGGGCCCGGCATCGTCACCAATAGTTACGTGGCTTCACCATTGAACCACAGCGGATCACGCCGACACAGTAGTAGGTATCGAATTGGAGCTTTCAGGTGCGATAAAGACACCAAGTAACTGGTATTCAAGCTTGCGGTTGACAATTGTGAAGATTTAACGAAATAAGGTTTGATCGTTAGTGCGTAGTATAGCAGTGTACCTCCCCGAACAAAGCTCTGCCGTACGAGGCACAACGTCGTGGAAGGGCGTGATCAACACGTTGTTTTGTGACTGGCAGCTCTAGCCTCCAAGGTTCGGCAGAAATGCTTGCCAACGTTAATACTGTCTGTTGCTCCTTATCTGGTAGTCCTAATGACATCCCTACGCTGATATACACCTTGAACGTTACCCCTGCTTGACTCCCGCGCGCCGTGACCGACGGTCATGGTCGTGTATCTACGCCTTTTATGTACGGTGATCACGATCGATTATGTCAACGTGCCGTTTGCAATGTCTTGATTATGATTTGTTCATGATTCATGATGCAGCGCATATAATATAAGTAAAGGTGGGATACCTGCGGAGCTATTGCTGCTTCATCAAATAGTATAGTCTATATTCGTGTCTCTCACGTACCTGGTATTGCAGTGTTGGTGAATCGAGAGGCCTCCTCATGAATATGAGGCATCACGCCTCAGGCGCTGATTGCTTTTTGATGGTTGTGATGTTTCTTCCTTTCACCCTGTCCGTCCGAGTGCCACCGCCGTCGTGTTTTTTTCTCCCTCCCCGATTTTCACACACCCCCAACCCCAATTTTGTCCCCCATTTTTTTTCGATCCCCGCCAATTACAGCGACGGTTTGGTCCCGCCCCTCTGATCATCGGCTGAAATCATGTATCCAGGGCTGATTTCTGTTTTTAACCAAAAACTGGGAACGTTTGTTAGATGTTAACCAACACGGCCGGGACACCTTGGTCCTGAGTTCCTCCGTTTGTAGTGTGCAGTGGATTTTGCAGCAGAAGACTTCACCGTGTCCGAGAATAAACGGAGACAACGCTGATACGCACACCCAACCAGGCACTCCGGACCTCACCGCTCGTCGTCGAAGCAGCGGGCCAGACGTATATGCAGACGTTGTACCTTTTTCCTGCCTGGGCCGTCTTGTCGACGCAAGCGCCGACTTTTTGTGAGAAATAAAATGACGGATCCGACGCCCATGGGCATGGTACAATCGGTTCAAGCGGGAGCTGCACGATATGGAGGATGCCCCATTCACTCTAATGGTGCGCCTAAAGACCGAGGTGATAGAGAGCCTGCTGTACGGGTGTGTGACTTGGACTCTCGTCCAGAAGCGTATGACTGAGCTCCGAACGGCACACCACAACCTCTTCCCAAGGATCATTGGCTTTCAGCGCCGACAACGTATCTCGACCACCTCCTGTCGTACGCCAAGGCTCTGAAGAAAGCACAATGTGAGGGTGATGAGACGACCGTCCGCAAACGACGCCTCCTTTTTGCGGGGGGTGTACAACTGACGGCCAATGAGCGGCTGACCTACCGGATGATGTTCGGGACGATGGCTGGTTGGGAGAACCCGGGACCAGGCCGACTAGAAAATAACTGGGCCCAATGTCTAGCAGACATAAGGGTATTCCAAGCCACCGAGGGGTCCACGGATAGTTCCCTTTTGCTGTTCGCAGTAGAGACGGTGGTACGGCTGAGGGCGGTTGAGAAGAGTGGGAAATGGTACCGGGGGGTCGTGTACGCGGCGGACAGCTTCTTGACAAGATGACACAGGGGCAACGTGGAGAAGAGCTGGTTACGCCACGCAGCAGAGAGCGTTAAGATCAGCGAAAAGGGGAAACCGCGGGGGCGGCCGTGGGGGGGGGGTCAACCGCAATGATACGGCTGTCGACGAATGATGGTGGATCGTGTGACAAGGTACCGGTTCGACTATATGTGGAACGCGTGGTACTATAGCCTTGACCCCTACAGTGAGTGTTAGTTTTCGTTTGTTTGTTTGCGTTGAGTTCAAATCGAGGGAGTGCGAAAGCGGCATTAATGACTTTTGTTGTCTCGCTTGCTTGTTTTGTTCCTTTTTTGCCTTGTGTTTCTCTTTGTTCCCTTAGTTTCCCTCCCCGCCGGCCTTATGCCGGTATATTCTTCCTCTTCTTCGTGTTGTTTCGTCCGTTCAACAATTATCTGTTCCTTCACAGCACGCATGTTGTTCTTGCAGCCTTGCGGATATTTTAACATCGCATTCTTCTTGTCGGCTTTTTTGTTTTTTTTCACGTCTCACTTTCAATATTCTTTTTGTCTGGCTTGTTTATTGTGTCCTCGTACCCGGCACGCTAGTATTTTCACTTGGTTTACCTTGATTAATTGCGGTTGGTTTTGGTCTTCTCTGTCTCACAGTCTGTAACAACATAATTTGTATCTCTCGAGGATGAAGAATCAGCACGGACGCTGGGTGTACTGATGTTGGGTAGAAAGAACGTGAGAACGTCAAGACAGCACACACAGTGTAGGTGTGTACATTAGTGCGTGTTGCGCGTTCTGTTTAGTTGAAACAAACGTGTAGCTCAGAATCTCTCCAGTCAACACGTCGCACGTCTCATACAGCTGGTCCCACGTTTGTATTTGGCACCGAACGAAGCGTACTGTTCTCTGTGCTTCTCTGTATATTCCTTTGTGCCTCGCACTCCACCGTGCTAATATGTTTCTTGTTCATCATTCAAGTTGATCTTGTTGTTGCTGCTGCAGGTGATTTTCTAGCATTTGCGCATTTGGGGTGCGGACTCTCCCACGCGCTCATCACTGGTTGCTTACATTATGTGCTCCGTCTCCCCTCCGACGAAATACGCCCTCTTTTCGTGTCGTACGAGGTTTGTAGCTCTACCCTGTCGACGTCGTGGCTCGTCTTCCCCCTCTCCCTCGATGTGTTCATGCAATAATATTCCATTTTCGTGTCTTCTTCACTACCGCCGCCGTCTTTTTCCTCGCTAATCTTTCCTGTTTCGTATATCTGCCCTTTGTTGCCGGGGCTTCTGTTTCATGTCAAAGAGTCCCCTGGGGGTGAACAGGGTTGTAGGTGTTAGGAAGCTCCTGGAGTCTTATCCATCTGTCCGTTGGTTCACTGCGTAGACACAAGGTTAACACCATCATTACCCTAAACGAACGGTATAGGACAGGCAGCCAGCCAGTGAACGATGTGGGGTGCCCTACCTGGACCATCACCGCAACTTATATTCTCGCCCATCCATGATGGCCTTGACGTGACTGTGACACTTACTATCACCTGGTTCACTCCAACCATGACACGGTTTCAAGTCGAATCTATAGACTATTCATCTACGGAGGGCACTCCATAACATTGTGTTCCGACAGTTGTCCTCTTCTTGCTCGCTGTCGCTCTCGTCGTCGCCTTGCGCCCACTCTTTCGTTTTATTCTTCTCCGTTTGCGCGCATGCTGCACTGCATGTGTATTTGATCGTTGCTCGCTATCCATAAGCAGGACTACACCGTCCCTCCTTGTTGCACTGGATGTGTATGTGGCTGTTGCTCGCTACCCACAGGCCGGACGTTATGTCCCTCCTACAGGAGTGACGACCAAGGCCGTACCACTGGATTTGCACTGAATGGCAATGATTACGGCAATTTTCATCGACATGGCGTTCATCCACCGCACTACCGATTACAACGTGAGTGCACTTTATTGCCGTAAAGAGGTGGCAAACGTGACCACCTTGAACAAACCCATCCCCTTGTGCTTTTTTATCCACTCCGTCATCACCAAACCCTCGAAATGCACCGTGGAACTGTTTACACCAACTCTCACATAGAATATCATAGGACAGGAGTGGATAGCCTACGTCAATGCATCAAAAAGACAAGGCTTATCTTCATGTTTGCCGAACTCGCTTTTAATACCGTTGAGTATAGCTCACGGTACTCATAATCTTTTCATCCACACCAATGATTGTATCGTCGTCCTCCAGGTACATCATTGTTCAGTCGGTTGGATCTCGTTACCGACAGGAAGGGGCTGATGAGCAAATTAATGTTGGCTTGCCATTGACTGGCAGGCAGTGGCGCACATATTCTGCAGTCAGCATGATCTGCCCAACCACCCTTGGAGGCTGATGATGGGGTCGTCGTCGACATTATCCAATGCTGTCATTACCTTCATGGCAAATGCCGTCCTCTCGACAAGTCATCCGATAAGATTCGTCTTGATCCGAGACAAGCTACCAGTAGTCAGATTCAGCCTCATCAATCCAGTCGTGATCAGGACGGTTCCGTGCGGTTTCAGATTTCTTTTTCAGGTGACGGATGACAAAGAAAGCTTGCTGTTACTCTCGTCCCTCTCTGCGGTATTGCCATTCCCCAGCAAATCGTCCAGAGTCTTTCCGTACCCGGGGTGTGGTGAGCCGTCCAGCACCGACATCTACCGACTGACTAAACCGTAAACAAACGGTGTCGGTGGTACGAGGAGGGTGTCGCAAGCGTCGCACATCCAGACGGTATCACAATAACTTGTAGCTTTTGAGCTTTTTGCCTGCGACTGGAGATTCCGAGGCGTTGGCCAGGCTGGCTGTTGCGTGGGTCCTCGAGCTCTGTCTCGGCGATTGTTTCCCAGCGGAAGACCCGAAGTCGCTGAATTCATCATAGCCCTGGGTACGCTGTCGGGGAGTACCTTTCTGCTTTTTTTGGGACTTAGTCTAAGTCCCTGTTATGACAGACTGCTGTGAAACAGAGCTGAGAGGAAACCAAACCAAAGTCGACGAGAATAAAAAGCTGAAAAGTGGGAATGAATGCTGAACCCCCGTCAGTGAAAAAAACGAAGGCACGAACAGATGTAAGGGAGGGGAGAAGGGGATGACACCTGCAACCACGGCTTGTCCACAAACAAGCAGCTACCCACAAGGCCCGCGAGGGAAGAAAGAGCTGAACCCTTCCCGCGATAAAACGTAAGGAATACCCTGCTGCTGTATATAGTAGTTGTCGGGGGAGGGGTACTCAATTGTTGCTTGCCTTTGTCGTTTGGTTATTGACCACGCATCCCAATCGAGACGGAGCACCGTTTCTACTCCTAATAGAGACATCCCCATTTAGGCGCTCATTAGGCATTATCCACATGATACATGGAAACTTATGGGGGGGGGGGGCGGGGGAGGGGTCTGCTACGAATATGACCCCAGGTAGACATGAGGTGCGAAAAAGGGGCGGGGGCTGGTGCAAAAAAAAAAAGAAATGCTCGTCGGACGCTTCAGGCTCCTCGTGAGACGCCCCTGTTTTTGTTTAACTATTACCGGAGTATTACTTTGTCGCAACGGTCCCGATTCAAGTTCACATCGCCGTTTCCCAAAACCCAAATATCTACGAGCAGCCGTGAGTCCAAGATGACTCGGGACATGAGGAGACAATCTCCATTTTGAACTGCACAACAGACAAAAGTCGTAGAACAGCAGTCAATCGTAAGTTGGACGATACGAGAGAGAGGGTACCGGCTGCTCATATGGATCGCAGGCATCTTAGCATGGATCGAATGCGCATGATATGATAACAAATCAGCCCTTTCAAAACAAGCCTTCCTGGTCTCTACGCCAAACAGCCATTTTCCTCTCGGCGAGCGTCGTCCTGTCAACCGAACACGACGACCTTGTGCCTGCTGCTGCGCACACATCCACTGGTCCTTGAGCCCTTCTTCATCACAGTCGTTTCGCAAGCACTGCCAGTGGTCGCTTTCGTCTAGGCAGGCCCTGTGTGGGGAGTCTTGGTTGTCTCGACTTTGCTCACCCAGCCTGCTTGCTTCAAAACCTCCTGCTTTGCGGCTGTGCTCCACGAACGTATCTCAGTTATGTCGGCAGACCAGCAGCAGGTGGCTCTACAGGCCGCGGAGGTACGGGGCTTATGTTTGTGGTCTCTGCCTCTCTTTGCGTGCTTCCATTGGCTTGGCCGATATCCCTATTTCCTGCGTGGGGCAAAAAGTGCATTCTTTACGCACAGACTACCAGGAGTATCAGAGTACGCTCGATGCGTTGGTTCCGCTGTGGGGCGGTTTTTTGTACGGCTGTCGAGGCAGTTCCGATTCGAAATAGCCAGAGAACGAGAGACGTTGCTATCGAGGCAATGAATTTTTCTGACCCCCTCCCCCCCCATGTCTTCCATCTGGATGTCCCTTTTCGGTTTGCCACTTCCACGCCCGGTTCTCATTCGCTGATTCAGTTGGGAGCCAACCCGGCGATGCTGGAACAGCTTCTTATGGAAATGTTCGTTCCTGACACCACCCAGGTACTTGGTTTTGCCGGCTAACTACTTGGAATTAGTGTGGATTGGCGCTCTGTGCCGTGCGTTGTGTTGGTATTGAAGGGCTTTTGTGTTCTATCATAGTGATACTGCTGCAGGCTTGGGTTGTGCCCTTGTGTAGCGTCTACCTGGTACCGGTTACCGCCGTGATACCCGCGCGTGCGAGAGTGCTGATAACATTCCAATGCAAGTGCAGTTAGTGTTTGTGGACAGCATATGGCGGGCACACATACACGCGAAGTGCAAGAACCTCCTGATCGTTGTGTCGTCCCTCCCTTCCGTGACTCTGTTATGCCATTGCCTTCTACAATTGAAGTACGAGTACCACCCTTTTTTTTAATGTACCTACGTATGGCGAGCACGCAAATATTCGCGCGCTTCTCTTGCTTTGAACGTTTAAATACGTCAAGGCCGAGACATGGTATATACAACCAGCACTTTGTTGAGTATTATGCATGCTGAGTGCCGAGTATTTTCAAATTGTTCGTGAGGGAGTACTTTTTTCCTTGACCGGCTGGGTGGGCGGAGAGCGGACAGCGGAGGGGGTAGGTGACTGTTGTAGTTTATTAATAGTGTCGCAGTTGTCGTGTGGCCGTTATCGACGGCGGCGCCCTTACAACGGAGTAGTGGTCCCTCTATAGCGCCGGTACGTGCGAGCCGGAAACACCGGCGCTTTAGCGGCAACCGGCACCACTCCGCGTAGTGCCACTACAGGTTGTTCCCGCCTGTGCCAAACGAGTTCGCAGACGCTATGAGGTGGCGGGCAACCGACACTGCTCAATCGGCACTATATAGGACCACTACCGCCGTTGTACAGCAGTGTCGTGTCTTGTTGAGGTTGAAGCCGGGACGCCCATCTCTCTGCGTTTTAAATGCTCATTGTTCGAATCAAATGCTGTGATCGGATATATACGAGCCTGTTGATTCGGTGGACAGCACCCATTTGCGTCATCGGTGTGAAAAAACCCGACTTCAACACCCGTCTGATTGGTTGAGGCCTGCCTTTTGGCGGGTTGACTGTTTTTGAAAAAACGCCTACGAAACACGCGGCGGAGCTGCGGGACCGCCCTTGCCGAACTCGAGCCCCTCGAAGGGTTGGGGTTGGGGTAGGGTTAGGGTGAGGGTTGGGGTCGGGTTGGGTCTGGGCCGACGTGCCAGATCGAAGTTGACTAAAAGGTTGCTAAAAGCGTTTGCAGTCATTTTTTTTCACACCGATAATGCAGATCGGGGTTACCGACTCGGTGGGGTTTTCGTAACGAGTACATTTGGCGTGCGCTGTGTTTGGTTTGTCTCGAAGCTTTGACCCAATGAGCGAATGGAATCGGGATTTTCTGCGAGTTAGGCATAACTCGCATACACACAAGAGGCTTTTTTTTTTGTGAAATAACGTCAAACTCATACACTAAAACCTGTATAAAGCATGCCTGGCATGCGAAAGAACACGAAACAAAATAGGGGAAAAAACGCGAGGTATTGGGTCAAGGCCTATCTGTCTCGTATACACCAGGTATGATACGATGTAGTTTGTGACCGCAGAGCTGGTATATTATCACTATGTCTGTAATAGGATGAAGTATTTGGCACAGACACTGATTGTGCTGGATGTCGCCGGGTGGAAAATAGCCGGTTCATGTGAAGAACGAAGTACACAGAGGAATGCACGCACGCACGCACGCACACACGCACGTACCTGGTATATATTATACACACCCAGTAATACGCGCGATCGGAGTATCACACACAGCTTGCAAATATGAGTTTTGACAAAAAATCCACGATCTCACAGCTGGAGTGTATATTTATTTTATTAAAAAACACACTCCAGCTGTGAGATCGAAGATTTTGTGTACATGTGTGTTTTGAGCCTATTGGCTCGTTGGAGCCGAGCGAGCTTCAAGGTCTGCCCGTTTTCCGCTTCTCACTTCCCACTTCGCTTCCCACACGCGTGATATGGCTTATGTTTTGATGTAACTATTATGAATAGACGTCTATTATATCCTATTATTAACTTTGTCGATACGATGGACGACGTCCGCCCCACCCACCCACAACACGCAGCTGTTTGTACGTTTGCCTTCGAGTTGTAGTTATACCAGATGCCGGCTGACCAGTGAACCCAATACCAATACTCGTAGAATCTAAATGTCGAGACCAATATTGGTAGAGCTATATATTGTATTCTGTACCTCCACTTCTGACCTAAAATTTGAGCCACACCGTGTAGTTCAACAATACACCGATTGACGATTTGATACACTAAGTACTTATTGTTCGATATCTGGTTTGGATTATTGAAATGTAGTAGCGGTAGTAGCGGTAGTGGCTATCTGGCAAAAATCATACGTCATATCATAGCTCCACCGGCACAAATGAAAGCTATGATACAGTTAGATTACATATTGTACCATGTACAGCATTTTACGGGAATGGAAGAAGGGAAACTTGTCAGCAATTTGTCTCAGTACAGTTCATGTGTGCTCACAGGTAGGCGTGTAATGTGGTGGCGCAATACCCGAGAACAAATGCTAAGAACTACCGCGAACACCGACAAAAAGGGGCTATGATAGGAGGTTGGAACGACTGGAACGGAATTGGAGCAAAACTAATTCGTCATCGATGAAAGTCACGAGACCGAAGATGGCACTGCACAGGAGCGTTCGGCGTTTGCTCAACCCGTTTCTGCTCGTGTGCAAACCATCGCACTTTATCATACTTGCGGTGTATATACGAGTATCATCCTGCTGCATTAGTACCAAGTGCGTGGTACACACGTGGTATGGTGACAATGAGGCCGTTTTTTCGTGGCGGCGCGGGTGGCGGGCGCCATTATAAACCATTAGACTGCGTTCGTAGTAAACACGTTTGTCGAACTATTCGTTCTCGTTTGTCTGAGGTCACAAAGTACATGGGAGAATGGACTAAATTGCAGTACGTACTCGAAAAACCTATTACCCTGCATTGCTTGTAAACAACGGGTGCAGAAGTCGGAACATATTTTTTGTACGTAACAACATGCGCCGTAATGCGCCGTAATTATACGATATCGTTGTTGTGGTGATGTTCCGTTGCCGCAAATTAATCGGGGTAAGGATAGTTTGTTAATGTAGCATCCAATACCCGGCAGGTCAACGCAGACTTCACGCACGCGTGAACTCATGCGTGCACGTCTTGATGAACGGCGGCTGACCCCCAACACACATTCTCACTACAGCAGAAGCAGCAACAGCAGAGGCAGCAGCAGTTGTAGGAAGAACGCGGGCCGCAGCAGCCTTTCTTGTATCGAAATACAAGGGCTGCGTGTTGGCTGACTATATGTCGCCGACTAGTTATTTGTTGGCTTAGATATTGTATTTTTTAAATAAACTATTTCTTACAGTTAGTTCCCTGCGGTATTATTGCGACGTGCTTTGTCTTTGCATCTGTCTGGTGTGGTTGTGCCTCGCAATGTGTTTTACATCGAGAAGGATTAAAGTCAGTGGGTTGGCTTACTTCGCCACCCACTAACTGCAGTACAGCAGTCGTCAAGTCTGGCATACTCGTGCTGTAGCTATACGAAATCCGCTGTCTTCAAGCTCTTCCGAGTTTCCCTGCTTCGGTGGTGCCGGAACGGGACGGGCTTGGCCTCTGTAGCGCCTGCCAATATACGTGTCGTTAGTTGGTATCGTGGTTGACACCGTTGGTTTTCAGGAGCAGACGCAACACTAAAATTATTTCGGTTTGTGGCTCTTAATAATAGTCGGTTCGCTTGAATTTCGCATGATGTCGAACGAGCGAAGCGAGACCAAATTACCCCCCCCCCCCCGGCTGGTGAAGGGGGCAATATAACCGGTATATGACGTTGTAAATAATAGTAAAACAATCGTATCCGTTGAGCGATTCCGATGTGGATTGGATCATACGATTGAATAGGACGAATCGGCGGCGACTCAGTCATGCCTATTTCCACTCCTTCGACATTACCAGTTTTACGCTTTGCTAATGATACTGCAGGACCTGAGGTGTAGTCTATGGCTTTAGTTTGTGATCTCCGCCCTTCGTGTATGATTGGTGCTGGTTTTGTCATGTTGCTTATGACATCCGTCCTTCGTGTATGAGTGGTGCTGTTGCTGTCATGTTGTACCTGTTGACGTTCGAGAGGAATCATAATTGCCACCTGATACCTAACAATGTATGGCAGGATTTTGTGTTGTTTTATTTCGTGTTGGTTTGTTTCGTGTTTCCCCAAGCGCTATGTTGATCTTGTGTAGCGAGTCGTTTCTCCGGAGGACGATTGGTGCTCTCTCGGAGGTGTTTGATGTTTCGCTCAACCCCCCCCCTCCCTCCCTCCCTCCCTCCCTTGTTGTCTCCTCTTTGAATGACATCTCCACCCCCAGATTAAGAAAGCCGAAGCCCTGCTGAAGAAGTACACGAAGGATCCGACCTGCGTGCCCCCGCTGCTGCAGCAAATGCGGTCCTCTCAGCACGAGCAAGCCAGGCAGCTGGCGGCGATGCTCCTCAAGAAAAAGATCTTGGCGCACTGGAAAAAGTTCAACGACCAGGAGAAGGTGACGAACACTTGAAACTAAGCAACAAAAACCTGTTTTTGCTTGATTGTTTCTTTGTTTTTCTGTAGTATGGCGCGTCGTCTCGTTTGATTTGGTTTCTTGCAATCGAGACGAAGATGGCGTTGCACACCTTTTCCCTCCAATGTAGACCGTCACGTCGTGGGAGTGGGACAGAGTACGAAGCAGTTTTTTAGTAGTCACAGTCTTCCCGTTATTGTCTGTTAAATTATGCATGTATATTGTCACCGAATGCCGGCTTCCGCCCACGAAACTCGCCCATTAACCCTTTGTTTTATTATTTCAAATATAACCCTACACAAATTCCAAGTAGTTCTCCCCTAAAACGTGGATGCAGTTCTTATCATATAGGGTTAACGGCCATTTTTGATCATGCAACGCTGTCGTCCCCTGTGTGAACACACCACCGTCGCCCATGAAATCCCAACTCTGTCGTGTTTTTTGCAGGAAAGCGTGAAGGTGGTACTGCTGGAGGCGGTGGGCACAGACCCTTCCCGATCGGTCCGAACCGCCGTTGCGTCGCTAATTGCCAAGCTCGCCAAAACCCTCTTCGCATCGCCCCAGGGATGGCAAGAGGTGAGGGAATGAAGGAGGGAGAGAGGGGTGTGTGCTTCGCAGGTTGTGTGGTTGATCGGTTGGTTGGTTGGTTGGTTGGTTGGTTGGTTTGTTTGTGGGTGGGCGGTTGGTTTGTTCGTTGGTTGTTCAGATGGTTGTCGGTTCATTTCCGCCCTTTCGTCGTTTGTTCCGTTTCGAATTGACACCTATTAACCTCTTTGGGGCCCATGCATAAGGAGCCAAACACGCAACCCCACCCGCCGCCCCCTTCCCCCTTACGCTTGCCTATGCTGGCTTAGGTAAGAGGTGGGGCCTCTCGGTGTTGTCGGTGCCCCCCTCCAATAGCACTTTGTGACCGCTCCGTTCCGCCTGTCTGCACCATCACCATCACCATCACCCCCTACTCACGGCACCTCCATGACAAGTCCTTATATATATTTTTTTCTTCCCTTCTTCGCCTCGCTCTGTCCACACACACCATCGCCGCCTAATTACGGCACCTGTAAACTTCTCACGGCATCTGCTCATGTAAAAAGCTCCTGGACTTGGTGGGACAGTGCGCGCAGCACCCCCAGTCGGAGGACCACCGCGAGCTCGCGTTCGTTATGCTGTACGAGCTGACGGAGACGGTGGGTGACGTGCTGACGGCACACTTCGACGTGCTGCAGGGGCTCTTCCTGCAGGCCCTCAAGGACCCTAGGTGAGGCGTGTCGATTTTTTTATGGGGATTAAACTCGCGTGCGCTCGCGGTTAACTGCTCTGCCTGCCGACATAGAGCCACTTGCGAAAGTGGAGGCGCCGCCGCTGCTCACGATTCGTATTGCTTCAGAGAAAGACGCAATGGCGCGGCGTGGTACAGCGCCGGTGTGCTCCAAGTATGCTGCGCCAGAGACACAAGGGGGAAGGGGAAGCTGGCGACGCACCTTGCGTGTTCGTCGCGCGCCCTTTGTAACCCCCGCCGCGCCACGTGTCCCCTCCCCATCCCCTCCCCATGCCCCCATCCCTCCCCTTGTCTCTCTGCCTGGTGGTCTGTCTGTCTATCCGTCTGTATGTCTCCCTCTCTGTCGCCCTGTCCGTCGGCCCGTTGGCTTGTGTGTCTGTCTGTGTCTGACTCGGCAGTCCGAAGGTGCAGGTGTCAGCTTTGAAGGCGTGCTCGGCTTTGCTGGCCTACCTGTCCATGGACGACGCCGGCATGAAGTTCCGGTCCCTCGTGCAGCCCTGCCTGCAGGTGAGGGTAACGACCACTTCCGACTACACTGTCATTCAGCGACATTGCCGCATTTTTTAATGTAGGCGTCGAGCGCGTTGGTGTCGCGGTGACATTTTCGTCTTGCCGATGCGCCACCGCGTAGCCGAGGGCACGTACTGGTCCAATCGCATCTACGTACGACGTAGTATTTGGTGCGCGAACTGAAGGATGCTGTTCATCCTTTGACAGGCAGCGATTGTATTTTGTTCAAAGCTTCTGCCGCAGTAGGTTCTTGTAACTGTATGGTTGATGACAGTAGTGCCCGAGTGGGAACGTGTGTGTTGCTTAGGGCGCCGTTGGTGCTGTCCCACCGCGCGCAGTCTCTCAAAACCAAGCCGTTTCCCATATCAGGGTGCCTTAACACCACCCCCTCCCCCACCTGGTAAACGCCCCCCCCCCCCCCCTCTCATGTGTGTACGAGGGCTTGTAGAGGGTAGTATGTGGTGAGAGATTGTACTGACGTTCACGGACATGGCAAAACACAGTAAAATGTGATGTACAGTACCCTGGTGTAGTGCTTTAGAACTGCTGTAAGTGGCGTTTCTTGTGGACTCGTGTGAACTGCAGGATGGTTGCCCAACTCACCCATGCCTCCATTGCATATCCTCCGTGCATTTCACACCAAGTATCCTAGCTCCCTCGTCCCTCCTCTGTTGGCGACTAAGTGTACGCAACCGGCTTCTTGTTTTTCTGTTTCTGCTTCGTACGATGTCCCCTTGCCCCCCCCCCTCGCCCACCCCCTCCCTTCAATTGTCAACCTATTATTCTTGTTATTTTTGTTGGTGTCGCCGTTGGCGCCAAAATTATACGCCTGTGCACCGACCGCTATCCGTCGATTGTTGCTTGAATGTCCTTTGAAGGTGGCCAAGGGGTGCTTGCTTCGGGGAGACGACATGACCGTGGCGGTTACCCTCGAGGTCTTCGCCGATCTCTGCAGCGTGAGTCAACTTGTAATCTTCAGTACTACGGTGGGGGGCTCCCGATAGTGCCGGTACGTGCCATAATGCACCGGCACTATTCAGGACACCGGCACTTTTGGGAATAGGGCTACTGTAGAGTTACTCTAGCGAGTTCAAGCCGTGCCAAACGAGTTCACAGGCACTATAGAGAGCGGTGGCACTATGCAGCCGGCACCATTGGCAGCCCCCCACCAATTGTATGTACCTGGTATCTTGGTAGGTTTTGCTACCGATGTAGTTTCAGCGAATTTCTTCGTATTTGGCCCCGCGTAGGTTTTGCTGTTGTACTCGAGTGTAAGCGTGAGCGGCTTCCCCGGTACGTAGTGTTTGCTGACGTGTTGTGCGAATGTTGCCTTTAAAGAAATGATTCGTTTGCGATTCACATTGTCCTTGTTTGCACCCTTGCCCACCCACGTACCCACCCACCCACCCACCCACCCACCAACCTACACACTCGCTGCCCCTCTGTTCCTCCGTCACGCGACGCCGAACAAACTCTCCGTTTTGTTCTCACAATCGTGAAACTGCCATGGACTTCAACAATGACTGCTTTCGTTTGCTGTACGATCGTCATAGCACTGCTTTCATGGACGTTTGCAGTGGCAATGACCGCCTTGTTCATTTGCTGTGCTGGTGTTCGTACTGTTGTCGTTCTCTCGACGCAGAGCCCTCTGCCCCTGGTCAACGCGCACGCGGATGAGCTGGTGGAATTCCTGCTCCACATCCTGGGCAGCGCCGAGGCCGAAATGAACCTCAAGGATTCCTCCGCGCTGGTGAGGGCCAAGTATGCTATATGAACCCTTTTGCTACCGCCAAGATCATCGCGCGCTGGTTCCACGTAGTTTACCTGCTAAAAACGCGGGTGCGGTGTTGTTAAAGGAGTTAAGGCGAAAACCAGCGTTTTTAGGTGCACCAAGCCTCTTTTAGCCTTAACTAGAGTGGTATGACAGAGTCAGTGTGTGCGGGGGGGCGGTCAGTCAGCGGGTCAATCCGCGGTCTTCTCTTGGATTTGCATTGTTGTAGTGTATGGAGGCGGTCATCCAAGGCGTCAAACCCCGATCTCCTGCTCCAGCCCCTTGATATCGGTAAAAACATACTCCACACTAAGTCCAAGTGGTTTGTCCCCGAAAACGTGGCTGCAGTTCTAAAGGGTGAAACAGGCCTTCACGTACTAGTAGAGGCGTTGGAGGGCTGTCTGAGCCAGGGGTGAAACCCCGTTATCCTATTAATAGCATGTCTTCACATACCTGGTACTATTTTAGAGTTAGGGGGCGACCAGTCAAGCGGTCAAACCGCGGTCTCCTGCCATGAGTTAACATACGAATTTAGTGTTGGGAGCGGTCAGTCAGGTGGTCAATAACCGCCGTTTCCGAGCTTGCGTGGACATACGGTTTTAGTGTTGGAGACGGTCAGTCAAGGGGTCAAAGCGTGGCCTCCTAGCATCGCGCCTATGCCTCTTTTCACCTTAGCATCCTAGTTTGAAAGTGGGGGCAGTCAGCCAAGGGGTCAACCCGCGGCCTTATACATCCTTTATGACAAAAGCCTCCTTAGGCGGTCGGCCCCCTCTGCTACGACCAGGTGGAGCTTGGCTGTATGCGTAGTACGGTTTATACTTGTATACGGTGGAACGGTTTGTCGTTTCGTGACGACCTAGCCTGCGCTCCCCTTTCCCTACTCCCTACGATAACGTTTTCTCTTCCTGCTCGTGACCACATCCTCAATCGTAATATACATCTACTACTTGGGAGTTTGTATACCTGGTAATATTTCAAGCTTGGCTGTTATTTTGTTGCCGTCTCGCCCGTGGTTCCGTTGCTACTACTGCTGCTGCTATTGCTGCTCTTGATATATATAGGAGCTGTCGTTTTTTGTTTTGTCTCACCCGTGGTTCTGTCACTGCTGCTCCTGCTGCTGCTGCTGCTGCTGCTTCTGCTGCTGCCGTGTGCATGCGCGTGATGATTAAAGGTGCTGACGCAGCTGGCGGAGGCAAAGCCCAAGTTCCTCGCCAAGACGGGCAAGGTATTTATATATGTGACGCTTGATTGTTGTACGCGTGGAGAGTGGAGTAGCGAAGTTTCGCTCTTCGCAGATACATGCTATATTTGTCTCTCGAAACGCGCCAGCGGCTTGTTTCGAGCTGCACCCACGTTTTGGAGAGTAATTACTCGGAACTTGTGTAGGATAATGTTTTTAGTAGTCAAAAAGAGCCAAGGACCGACGGTGAGGCTGCGAGTACACAGCTGGCTGGCTGGCTGGCTACTATGTTACTCTTGATAAAAGCTGCTGGGGCTGGCTGGGGGGGCGGGGGGGCGGGGGTGGCTTGACGTCGTCGAGGCGCTAGTAAGAGCAGTCGCTCCGTGTGTGCTGTTGTGTGCCACTTGTGCGTACGCGCAGATCCACCCTCTCCCTGTCCTCCGACTCGTTCGTTTCTGTGTCCCGCAGGTGCCTCAGATCCTGAGTGTTTTGATGAACCTCATCGCGGAGTACAAGGGGTCCGCAGCGAATGCGTTGTTCAACTACCAGGCGCTCGACGTCGACGACGAAGATGACGACGACGAGGACGAGGACTACGACGGGTGAGCGCGGAAACGCGAGGGGGAGGGGGTGGGGTTTGTAGTGTGTTCGGGATGTGTTCGGGATTGAAGATATCATTGCCATGGCTCCTCCGTGTGATGCCTTGCTGCGGAAGACAGCACTTTTTTATTTCAACCCAAACATGTTCTTTCACCTCCTCCCCCCCCCCCCCTTCCCCCCCTCCCCCCCCCCCCCCTCCGTCCCTCCGTGCCTGCGCTCCCTTCCTCGACTGGGTGGGTGCAACCCTTACCTTTGCGCTTTTTTCTGCGGCATGGATTTTTGCGCGATAAATCAGGCCTAACCCGCAGTCAATCGCGCAAGCCTGCCTGGACACGCTGGCCCTGCACCTCCCCACGAAGCACACCTTCCCCCCCCTGATGGAGCTGTGCAACACCTTCCTCGGCAACCCGGAGCCGCACGCTCGGAAGGCGGCGGTGGCGGCCCTCGGCGTGATGTCGGAAGGATGCGCGGAGCCGATCAAGGCGCGCCTGGCGGACATCCTGCCCAAGATCCTTCAGGTGATTGGTGATTGGTGGGGTCCTTCAGATGATCTGATTAGCGGTGGCGGTTGGTGAGATCCTCCAGGTGTTTTGATTGGTGGCTCGGGGTTGGTTGTAGGTGATTGGTGGTTGGTAGTTGGGAGTTGGTTGTTGATGGGTGGAGGGTGGGGGGGGTGGGTGGTGAGGAATGATTGGTGTTGTTGATGGTGTTGTTTATTGGTGATTAGTGAGTGGTGACAGATTGTTTTTCTTTCTTAGTGGTGTTGTTTCTTTTTTTCAATGGAGCCTCTTATGTTCTTTTTGTATATTGTACGGGTATCATAATCGTTATGGACTCAAACTATGTACGAGTAGTGTATGCGGGTACTTCGTACGCTGTTTAGAGTAGTTGTCGCGTTGTTCTGCAATAGCGGTGTCATGTTTTTTTTTACGGTGGGTGTTGTACCACCCCCGCGCGTTTCAGCCTCTCCGAATGGAGGGGGGCGGGAGGGGTTCCTATTGAGGTGTGCGGGGTGCGCGGGTTGCAAGGGTGGGGAGAGAGAGATACGCGATTCGAAACGGCCGCTACCCACGTCCCTGATGAATTTTACTATTTTTCGGAACGAAGGCAAGAAATCGGTTTTGCTTTGCTGCTCCCCCCCCCCTCCCCTTTCCCCCCCGTAAATGCCTCCACACACGCGCACACAGAACCCTTCGGTCATTCGAATCAGAGCCATTTTTTTTTGGCTTTGTTTCTCTGGAGATGCGCAAGAACAAGTTTTAATTAAAGCACACCAACAGACACCGCCCTCGGCGCCGCCTTTCGCGTCCCCCTTTCCCCCCCGGCCCGAACGCCTCCAATAACGTGTCCTTCGTTTTCCGCCCGTGAGGCCCATCTTTTACGAGAGGGGTTTTCGGTACGATTTCGTGGGCCTGGAAGGCCTTTGCGTGGCTGGGGGTGTGGGGAGGGGTTGCATGCGGGATGGCGGCAGCTTGTGCCGGGTCTCGGTCACGTTGATGGGCACATGAGGGCACCATTTACATGGCATTTGTGTACCTGTACTTGTAGCGTACCTAGTATTTGCAGTGTCCTGGTACTCGTACTATAGGATACCCGGTATCCATAGTATACCTGGTGCTCGTGTGAAAAGTATAACTGGTACTCGTAGTATTGCCGGTACTCGTACTGCTAGTATACCTGGTGCTCGTATTTAGTATACCCAGTATTTGTAGTATACCCGGTACCCGTGGTACTCGGATTGTCTCAGTGTACATAGCACTCGCAGTGTACGCGGTGCTCGTGTATATACCAGACATTAATTTGCTGTCATTATTGACGTATAACTGGTGTACAATAAAACCATCTTACTGATGAGGAAAAGCTAAGCTACGCGATTCTTTTGTATACGGTACTCGTGCGCAACTTTAGTGTTGACTGTGTTGTTGTGAGCAGTTTTTTTTTTTCCGCATGTATTGCGTGTTACGGTTTTCGCTGCTTGGCCTTGCCGCTATGTGCGAGCACGAGTAGGCCTTTTATTGGTAGCGTTTAATGGGTGTTAAGGTGGTTTGTTTGCCTTGCCGTTATGCTTGCATGTGCTTAGTGTTGCCGTCTTGTCGTCTTGTCTCTACGTCTGAGGTCTGACTAGTTCGGTTCTTGCCGCTTCAGATTGTCATTTGTGTGATGGGTAAATGTGTGGTTGCCGTCTATCGCTCGTCCTTGGGTGTGTGTTTTAGTGTGGTTCTTGTCTCGACGTAGCGTTGGTTGGTTGGGTGGTTGGTTTCGTCCACCGCCCAATATATGCTTGAGGTCTCTCGCCTTGGTCTCTTGCCTTGATAATGGTAACAAAATATACTCTGGCGCGCAACAATTGAGACGTATACATTATGAGCCCCCCCTCCCCCCCCTTGAGCGTCTCGTCTGGATACATACGTATCTATGTTGCTCAGGGCGCACGACAACCAAGACGTAGTTTATTCTGAGCCCTCCTTCCCCCTCTTCCCATCCGCTCTCCTTCCCTCCCCTGTACTGTCGTCCCCCCTACCCCCCCCACACCCCCCTCCGCTCCCCACCCCCGCCTCCACTCCGCTTGTTTTCCTCCCCTCCTCTTCCCTCCCCCCTCGCTTCTTCAGGTAACTGTTAATATCTTGCTAGAGTTTCCGCTAGACCGACGGAGACGCTTTTGCTTGGTGGTTGGTGATTGATGGTCGATCGTACGACAAATTTACTCGTAGATATGTACCGGGTACCGGTAGGACAGACATCAATAGCAACTTACCGCACGACACCCCTCCCAGGTACGATTTCGTTTATAATGTTGTGTGTCGTATGCTGTTTGTTCTGCGCCTATTTTTTTTCGTTCTTTATGGTCTTGATATGATAGCTTCGTTCTTTCCATGTTTGCTCTTGCCACAAGCACTGTAATGATTTTGGTTTCTTCGTTCCTTTGATTTATTTGTTCGTGTGAACGGCTTTTATGTAGTTCTTATGGTGGCCGTTGTAGTACGGTCTCCACGCGCGTTTCGGCCTCTCCGACAGGAGGGGGGCGGGGGGAGTTCCTAGTGAAGTGTGTGGGGAGCGCTGGTTACAAGGGCGGGGACAGAGAGGGACGCGATGCGAAAACGGCCGCTGCCACCACTCTGATGAAATTTTACTGTTTTTTTGGAACGAGGGCAAGTGGTCGAGTTTTGTGTTTCGCCTCTTTTATCTTTCCCCCCTGCAAAAATGCCTCCACGTGCACGCACGCAGAACCCTTCCGTCTTTGAATTGAAGTCATTTTTTTTTGGCTTTTTTTTCTTGTGAGATGCGCAAGAACAATTTTTAATTAAAGCACACCAACAGACACCGCCCTCGGCGCCGCTTTTCGCGTCCCCCTTTTCCCCCCCGGCCCGATCGCCTCCAATAACATGTGTTTCGTTTTCCGTCCGTGAGACCCCGCCTTTACGAGGGGGTGTTCCAGTGGGTTTTCGTGGGCATGTATTCTTGGAACGCGTTTGCGTGGCTGGGGGTGTGGGAAGGGGTTGCATGCGGGATGGCGGCAGCCTGTGCCGGGTCTCGGTCACGTTGATGGGCACATGGGCGCACTTTACTACTATTAATAGTAGCAATAGTAGTGTTGTTTTTCTTTTATAGTATTTTTGGGACTTGAGGGGGACGGGGATGGCATGCTGTTAGTGTTGGTTTTTTGTGAACTCCTTTGAGGCTTGAGAGGGAGAAAAAACCCTGAAAAAGACGACATTCAAAATATTTGACACGAGCTGGCACGATACACGCGATTGCGGTATCGGCAACTGCTTAGTTCGAGGGAAGGTATATTTCATTATGCTTTTCGTGGGTAGAGACGGCAGATTTGATGGTTAGAGGTCATGGTTAGAAGGACGATGGGTTTGATGGTTATGGGGATGATACGTGTGATGTCCGAAATGCACCACAAGGTAGCCATACGAGAAGGGCGCGGTCCATCGATCAGTCGGGCCTTAAACCCCCCTTCCTCTATTCCCCGTCGGTTCCAGCCGCCCCTCCTCCTCCCCAATGCGCCGCGCCGCGCCTTACCGCGATGCACACTGACCGGCGTGTGGTGTATCATATATCGTCTCTTGCGGTTGTTTTTGGCGAGCTCAGCTGGCGCTTGACCAGAGCCCGCACGTTCGGGAGTGCTCTTGCTTCTGCCTGGGGCAGTTCGCGGAGCACTGCCAGCCGGAGATCCTGGACCACAGCGATAAGGTGCTGCCGATCGTGTTCCAGCTGCTCGATGATGCCACGGATAATGTGAAGGTAAGTAAATGCGTCCGTTCTGGCGGCTTCTCTCCTTCCCCGTCCCTTGCTTTTGTTTTTGTGATCTTGATTTTCTTTTTTTCCTTTTTTCCTTTTTGTTGTGTATCCCTCTTGTTCCTCGACGTCAACCTGCGTGGGGCCGCACGTAGTCTCTCCTTCCCTTTCCTTGTATTTTGTTGATGTTGCTTTTTTTCTTCTTCCCCCCGTTTACGTAGAAGCTATTGGGCCATACCAGTTACGACCGTACTGTTGTCTTTCTTATGTTTGTGCCTCTATCCTCGCCCCACTTTTCCCTCTGTCACGGCCTCTTAGCAACCCCCCACCCCCCCCTCGATCTACTCGTTGTACTATAATGCCGCGCTATTCAGGGTGTGTCCTGCTACGTGCTGGAAATGTTCACAGAGAACCTGGAGCCGGAGACGGTGATGCCGTTCCTTGAGCCGCTCATGACACGCCTCGTGCAGATGCTGCAAACCCCCAAGAAGGGTGTGAAGGCAAGTAGGAAATGCGACGGGATGGCAGTATTGTTTTCGTTTTACCCTTGGTGGGAATTTGTTATGGTATAGTACTGTGAAGGGAAACATTAATGGGGTATCATAGGATACCGGTCGTAGCGCCGGCCACTGGATTCTTTGATTGGCTGATGATAGTTATGTACCTTCTTGCTTGCGTCGTACTTTCCTACCGATGTGTACCTTGCCGATATGTATGGTTTTTACTTGCTTGCTTCCTTCCTACGTACCTTTCTATGTACCTGCCTTGTACATGCCTTTTTTTACCTATTTTTACCTTCCTTCGATCGTGCGTCCTGCCCCCTACCTCTTACTACCTGCCTGGTGCATACCAGGTCCCTGCCACCTTTTTTTCGCCTCTTCCTTGTAACTTCCTCTACCATTTGTGGCCCGCTGGTACATACCTTGTACTTGGTACCTCTTTTTGTATTTTTATACCTTTTCTCACCGCAGGAGATGTCGGTAGCTGCCATCGCGGCAACGGCGGTGTCGGCGGGGGAGAGCTTCCTGCCTTACATGGCGGCTACGTGCGGAATGCTCGGGCCGCTCATGACCCTGCAGGAGGAGAAAATGCTCAACGTGAGAAGAGAGGGAGGAAGGGAGGGGAGGGGGAAGGAGGAAGGCCGGGGGGGGGGGGGG